>JBBHKE010001422.1:0-167531 GCA_037447655.1 Zygnema cylindricum | reverse complement strand
GACGTGCGACTGACTATGCAAGGAGATGGACAACTTTCGGTGTTTTGCAACCACAAAAATAAGACATGTGGATATGAGTTTACGACGCCATATTTTGGTTTGGATTGAAATGGAATGGGATTGGTGAAGACACGTATTGTACAATGCTTCTAAATTGTTTTTTTCTTCTTTTTTGACCAAAGATGAAACTGCATTCACTGACTGCAGTGCGGAGATATGTTTGCATAATTAAAGAAGATGATCTATTGTAAAGGGGTTCAAATGGGTGAACCATGTACTCAGGATTTGATCTCTGCAACCACCAAAGTTATCGAGAGGCCATAAAGTAGTTTTTCCAAAAGATATAATCTTTGAGGTTCTAAAAAAAAAAACAGTGCGAAAGAAAGTGACAGAAAGACAAAGGGCATGCCAACTAAAGACATTCGTAGTAGCAACAATACACAAAAGCAACAACAGGATAGTTTACCCGAACAACATTTTTACAGCCATCTATGGGCAACTAACTTACAATTCTTAACTCTAAACAGGTTGCATTAATTTGTTGGCTTGTTGGCCATAAACAAGTAAAATACTACTCTATGACTGCAATAGTTTTCGGAATATCATTTATCGAACAAATGCCTATTCTTCTCCTTGCCCTATCTAGATAGGAAAAACATCCGATGATGACTGTGTCCCCTCCGATGAACAAGCTGAGCAAGGCCTCCCAAATGGGCACTCGCGTTGAGTGAGAAGTCTCAGTTCACACATTAGTATTAGTTGGCACTTGAGCACTGGTACTCGAACCGAATAGACAGAGTTCTCAACGCTGAGCAACTTGAATGCATATTTGTATGCTAAAGTTGTGGTACACCACTTCTAGACTAATTGTACCAACACCTAGCCTGTACGAAGTGGAGGTCCAATCACATGACTGTACCGTACCACATGGCGTGTCGCGTAAAATATTTCGTCTGAATTCTCCACCGACATTGAAATTCACTTTTGCGACAGTCGTGCCGCGTTGCAGTGGTTCAGCGGACTCGTCGCATTCTTCCGTTGAAATAAATCTAGCGGCGCGCACTCATTCTTGTACGCAGTCATTTCGCGGAGCCCTGAATCAACCACGTCCGATCGATCCGCGTATGCCGGATCTCCGCCAGATGTTCAACGGTTCAATTAAGCCGTACAGCACAGAAAGTATCACCCCGCATGTTATTCTATTCGAACCAGCTGCAGACACGTAGACTCCTCTAAGACGGATCGCTTTGCCGAAAGGATCCGCTCCGTAATTTCATCCGATCAATTCCTTCCTATACACCCTGAAACAGCTCCCGTCTCTATGCTGTACACCGTGATACCTGTGTTGTCGTTTTCTCACCCTATCCGTACCTCTTACTTCCATTAGTTCGAATACCCTAAATCCAGTAAGCGTGCACGCATACTAAATCTTCAATTCCAATACCCACATGCATCCAAAACACCAGCGTCAGACTGTCAGCCCTCTACAGTACAGCCTAGGTACACCGCCAATCGCTATTAGCGTAGAAGTTTCTTTAGCGTGTACGAATAATTAGCGTGGTTTACGCTAATTGGGAATTTGGAAATTTTCGAAGAAATCGATTACTCTAATAAGGAATTAATGTTTTTTTAAAATAGTGTAGATAATTCTATTTGAGAATAAAACAAAAAAAAAAGCGGGACTGGATTAGCGTACACAACGCTAATAGCGATTGGCGGTGTAGTACACCGTCGATAGTATTTAGCGTGTTGAACACTAATTTGGCGCCCCTAAATTTTGAGGGTTTTACCTAAAATAGGGTAAATGATACTAATTTTTCATGTACGCTAATTACGAGAAGAACAATTAGTGTACACCATTTTAATTTATGTATTTTTTTAATAGTGTGGAGTACGGAACGTGTTGGTGCATATAAAAATGTACTTTTCAATTATACTAGTACGGATATTTTAATAAAATATCTACTATCACACAAAAAACTGCCCTGCGAAATAAAGTTAAAACGAGTTTTGCCAAATCCCGTTCACACACATTCAAATGCTCGTTTATCTGGTCGTAATGTGAACACGTAGCCTTTTTATATGCACGACATTGCACTTGTTACGTAAACGAACTGATTGATACTTATCCATGTAGCAAATTCACTGAAAATTCACGCTATTTAGGTGCTATTGTGCTCTATTTCAGATCTTTTGGAAATATTAGAGTAAACGTGTATTCTATTTTAGATTCATGTACGCTAAAAAGGGGTCGTTTAGAGTTCGTCTGCACTCTAAAATGGGTTCACTTCGGGAAATGGCCAAAAATTAGAGTTAAAACTTGACCAAATTAGGGTTAATATACCACATTTATGGTTGAAAGCGTGACGCAGAAGCAAAAACATAAAATATATCAAAACAACGGCAATTGCGAATAGGCCACATAAAAAAGATTTGTTATTTTAAAATCTCATCCACACAATTATTCTTCATCACGCCGACTTTTTTTTCATATTTTCAACATTTTTTGGACAAGACGCACCTAGATATTATATCTTCTTTCATGCTTCTACTCCCTCTCAACATTTCTATGGGGTTTCGTCGTTTTATTTTTGTTACTTCTGACGAACAAGACCAAACTTCAAGGCGACTAATGTAATTGTTGTGGTGACACGGATGCCACAACATATGTACGAATAAAATTATCGACGGTAAGTTTTAAAGGAATAAACAAAACAAAAACTCTTCCCATTGCACTCTCCCTCTTCCCCAAATCTGCCCATTCCCTCCCCCCTCCCAAAAATCTTACCTTTCCCCCTCCTTTCCCTCTCCCTCTTCCCCGAATCTGCCCTTTCCTTCCCCCCCTCCCAAAAGTCCTTCTTTTCTCTCTACTTTCCTTCCCTCTCTCCCCAAATCTGCCCTTTCCCTCCCCCTTTCCCAAAAATCCTCTTTCCCCCTCTTTTCCCTCTGTCTCTTCCCCAAATCTGCTCTTTCCCTCCCCCTCTCCTAAAACTCCTCCCTTTCCCCCTACTTTCCTTCTCCCTCTTCCCCAAATCTTCTCTTTCCCTCCCCCTTTCCCGAAAATCCTCCCTTTCCCCCTACTTTCCCTCTCCCTCTTCCCCAAATCTGTTCTTTCCCTCCCCCTTTCCCAAAAATCCTCCCTTTTCCCTTACTTTCCCTCTCCCTCTTCCCCAAATCTGCTTTTTCCCTCCCCCTTTCCCAAAAATCCTCTCTTTCCCCCTCTTTTCCATCTCCTTCTTCCCAAATCTGCCCTCTCCCTCCCTCTCTCCCAAAAATCCTCCCTTTCCCCCTACTTTCTCTCTCCCTCTTCAACGAACTTGCCCTTTCCCTCCCCCTCTCCAAAAATTTTTACCTTTCCCCCTCTTTTCCCTCTCCCTCTTCCCCGAATCTGCCCTTTCCTTCCCCCCCTCCCAAAAATCCTCCTTTTCTCTCTACTTTCCTTCTCCCTCTTCCCCAAATCTGCTCTTTCCCTCCCCCTTTCCGGAAAATCCTCCCTTTTCCCTTACTTTCCCTCTCCCTCTTCCCCAAATCTGCACTTTCCCTCCCCCTTTCCGGAAAATCCTCCCTTTCCCCCTACTTTCCCTCTCCCTCTTCCCTAAATCTGCTCTTTCCCTCTCCCTCTCCCAAAAATCCTCCCTTTTCCGTTACTTTCCCTCTCCCTCTTCCACAAATCTGCTCTTTCCCTCCCCCTTTCCCAAAAATTCTCCATTTCCCCCTACTTTCCCTCTCCCTCTTCCCTAAATCTGCTCTTTCCCTCTCCCTCTCCCAAAAATCATCCCTTTTCCCTTACTTTCCCTCTCCCTCTTCCCCAAATCTGCTCTTTCCCTCCCCCTTTCCCAAAAATTCTCCATTTCCCCCTACTTCCCCTCTCCCTCTTCCTTGAATCTGCCCTTTCCCTCCCCCTCTCTAAAAAATCTTACCTTTCCCCCTCCTTTCCCTCTCCTTCTTCCCCAAATCTGCCTTTCCCCTCCCCTCTCCCAACAATCCTCCCTTTCCCTCTCCTTTCCCTCTCCTTCTTCCCCAAATCTGCCCTTCCCCTCCCCTCTCAAAAAAATCCTCCCTTTCGCCCTACTTTTCCTCTCTCTCTTTTCCCCAAATCTGCCCTTCACCTCCCCTTCTCCCAAATTTCTGCTCCTCGCCTTCCCCTCTCCTCCTTTTCTCTTGCCCTTGTTGTTTTTCTCATTTTCTATCGATTTTCCCTCCCCTTTGCCTTAGTCTGTTTCATCTCCAGGGGTGTTTAATCTCGGACACTCATTTTTCGAGGAAGCACCGTTCAGCACTGTGAAGACGTCATGGATATGAAAAAAGTCGTCGAAATCTGCCGAAGCGGATTTGATATTCTTGGTGTCTCCAGCTGGACGTTTAAATACAATTCTTTTTAGATATGCTGTCCATTAAACAATAGATAGGCTGTGTAGCATTGGGTTGTTTAGATTCTTTAAATAATACTTTTCTAGCTATAGATCCAAGCTGAGACAATGCATACAGTGACAGTGTAGGTCAATGGCCTCGAGTACATTTGTGGTGTAATATTCTTTTGTAAAACGGGATCACCGTTATATAATGAATTTCATATTTCTTTTTGCTATTGTCGCCTCCAATTTTATGCGCCTGTTTCCATCCTTCTTATGGTTTGTCCTTGTTCAATTGTCATTATGTTAAGTGAAGACTTTATTCCACATCGTGTGATAATATTTGGTGTGGTTTTTTTTTTTTTCGAGAATGTGTGCCTGCCGTTGACATTATCTTGTCCGTCTGTCCGCCTCTTTGAAATACCAAAAGACAGCGACGCGGTAGCTAGAGGTCAACCAGTGACGAGGTAAAGTCATTGCTGGATGACCAACCAACGCTGAGGCAGGGTCGTCGCTACAGTCACCGCAAAAGCCCACATTGTCTCAACTGAGTGGTGTAGAATAGCGACGAGGGACAGTCACAGCTAGTTTTCCTTTCAGCGTTGAGGCAGTTTCGTCGGTGGACTACCAACCACCGACACAGTGCCTAACCATTTTTTGTAAACCAGTAAACAACAAAGTGTCCAAAGCAAATATTATTCATGTGTGGTACTCAATATTCGTAACCCAATTAATACACGCATCAACATCAAAAAATGCACCAGAAATTGTAACAGACATATCTCAAAACAGGTAAGCATGGGAAACACTGAACTTACATTATCACAAATGACAGTTACAAATTTAAAATTGGGTTTCCCAAAAGGGGATGGGCCACTAAAAATCACAAACTCACTACATTTGTGTACCGTAACTAACAACGAAAATATGTGTTTTCCATTACACTATCACACTGAAACTATGTTTGTGAATAAAAAAAAAACAACCACCTATTTAACTCTTTCCTATGCCTCAAATGTCGTTGCCGCTCGTGCCTCCTTCGCTCCACATGCCATCTTGTTGACTGTTTGCCTCACCGATATTTTGAGTGAAGTCTCGAGCTTTAGGGCAAGGAGACTCTACTTCCTCTCCGTCAAAATGATTGCGGTGCTTGTTGATGATAGCTTGTAATTGCCTTGTGAGCATGTCTTCCTCCCACTTCCCGTTGCGTAATGACAAACCGCATTGTATCATCGCCTTTCTCGCATAAGTCATCCCATTTGCGTCCCTCATGGCGTTCACTTCTCGGATAGAATCTCGTGCCAATCTTAAGAAGAATGCCTTACCGGGGCCAACCAATTTTCCGGACCATCCTTTGCTCGAAGGTTTTGCCCAAAGTCCTTGCTCAATCCCGAGCACTTTCCAACTCTCCCAAATCCGGGACCAAACCTCCTTGATTTTTGAGATGACAAATGAGTCGGCCGGTTGCACAAGATGCGTTGCGTTGGGGGGGAAAAAATATAGCATAGTGTTCTTTGCTCGCAACGCTTCATCAAACTCGTCCGACGAGTTATGACCTCCACAATTGTCTAAAAACAATATTTTTTGTCGTCCTTCCCGATCTCCTTGGTAGGACCTGTCCTCCGCAACCCACAGAGGGAACACCGTTTTGTCGTTCCACCCCTTCGGGCCACTCCGGTAACAAACACCTGCAAATATACGCAATGGCCAAAAAGCATAATTAGAATGGGCAATGAGAATAGAGGAGAGGGGAGATGTAGATAGATGAGTTAGAGAGAGGGAGAGGGAGAGAGAAGGATAGAGTAAGAGAGGGATGAGAGAGCGTGTGGCAAGTGGGGGATAGAGAGAGATAGATAAAGAGGGAGGGGGAGAGAGAGTTCATAGTGAATGACAATAACAAAAAACCCTAAAAAAAATGAAAAATTGCAATTGGATGAAAAATCTAACCGGGGATCGTGTCGGGTAACCCACCGATCGGGTAACTCCGGTTCCTATTCGTGAAAATGATCATGGGGTTGGCTATCCTTGCGTTAACGCCTCCGGTTATACGCACCATTAGGGTCATTGACTCCCCACCGCCGGCAACGTCGGCATATTTGACGGTTTCGTCCCCCCGAAATCCCAATGTTCTTCCGTTGTCGATATTTACTATAACATGGGTCTCGTCCATGTTCTCCATCAAATCCTCGTTCAACGCTCCTATTGCACACCCGATGTATGACCCAAAAAAGTAATAAAAAACACCGTGTTAGTGTACATCATAATCTCGAAAACAAGAAAGTCGTAGAAGCAGTGGGCAAAACTGCTTGCGATACAATACTTTATACGAAAGAGCAAACTAAATGTACCTCTTCAAAATACATGCAAACTTCCTTTAAAAAAGAAAACCAAGTAAAAAAAAAAACTAATATAATTCCAGAAGATCGACATTCATAGAACAAATAATTGTAAAGGTTAGTAGAGCTTACCAGATTCAAACCCTCTTTTTAGGACCCCCATATGGTAAGCCACGGTCTTCTCGATGTACTCATCTTTCTCGGGGCTACATTGTAATTTCCCCTTTTGTATCCGCACCACGATATTGTGTTTTTCTTGGGCCCTTTGCACCCACCTCCTCGTTATTATCAGTCGAAGTTCAGATCCGTCTTTATTCAACCACTCGATGCCGTGCTTAACCCTCCTTTGAAGTACAATGTCTTTCGCCATGTCCACAAGAATTCCAGTGGACATTTTCATTCCCGCTTTCTTAAAGCGGCGGAACTCCTCTATCAACTCCTCGTGGATGACGGTCACCCAAGGAGATTCCTTCCGGCCTCGTCCCGGAAGCGCCTTCATCCTTGTCACCGATCTTCTCCCAAAGGATGACGACGAGAACGATAATGTTGTAGACAGAATTCCTTCTTTTATGGTAAGCCTCTCTCTCCACCATCATGAAGCCTTTCTGTACCCTGTTGAATAGGAAACGGAAACGAAACCATAAAAATAACAACTTCACAATGTCTTAGAACAAATAAAAAAGTGTAGCAGACTGGCTACAGAATGCTATGGCGTCGCCGTCTAAAATTTGGGGAAGAGGGAGAGGGAAAGGAGGGGGAAAGGGAGGATTTTTGAGAGAGGGGGAGGGAAAGGGCAGATTTGCGGAAGAGGGAGAGGGAAAGAAGCGGGAAAGGGAGGATTTTTGTGAGAGGGGGAGAGAAAGGGCAGATTTACGGAAGAGGGAGAGGGAAAGTAGGGGGAAAGGAAGGATTTTTGGGAAAGGCGGAGGGAAAGTGCAGATTTGGGGAAGAGGGAGAGAGAAAGTAGGGGTAAATGAAGGATTTTTGGGAGAGGGGGAGGGAAAAGAGCAGAGGAAGAGGGCAGACACCGTCTAAATTAAACAATGGAAATAAAGCAACGCTAGGGAAAGCACGAGGAAAGAGGTATGTAATAAAACAACTTACTGCAACCATATTCTCTGGTAAAGTGTTCCGGAAACTCGTGTATGGTCCTTGGGATGATCATTTCTTCTCCGTTCTCCTTGTAATCTTCTATCATCCACTGGATGACACGTAAGCAGGTTGCTTTGGTTGACACTTGTTGTGTCTTCCGTGTGGAATGATGCTTTCCATCACTATTATTTGACGGGAATAATTGACCAATAATCCCAACCGCGTCAGATTTATATCCCTCCTCTACCTCCTCTGGTATATCGCCTACTTCGGTCGGTAATACGGTCCCCTCTTCATTTTTGAGATTGCGTCCTCTCGAATATGGAAAAAACAATCCAAAATGGCTTCCGTTCCATTGGAAGCTGCCCCTTCAAGAATATTTCCTTCCCCACTCTGCAAAATTGTGCCTTTGGCGTTTCTAAGACCATCCGCCTCATCTTGAGACGGAATGTTTTCGGGCTTGTGGCCATTAGCCGAGGGTTTTGGCCCAAAAAAAGAATGGAGGGTCCACATGTTTTTAAATAAATGACAACAGTTGAAAAGGAGGAAGTACTAATGCAAAGATCAATGGAAATGGCACCCTAAGCAGTTCAATTGTTTTTTGGGAGAGGGGGAGAGAAAGGTCAGAACTGGGGAAGAAGGAGAGGGAAAGTAGGGGGAAAAGGATGATTTTTTGGGAGAGGGGGGGGGAAAGGGCAGATTTGGGGAATAGGGATAAAGCTAATAGTTGTACAACTCGAATGGAATTGAAGAAGGGAAGTGAGGGGAGTGAGGAAGAAGGAGTCATAGTCTTAGACGAGGAATTATATCCTGAAAAACAGAAGTTCATGCCGACTATTCCTTACAGGCAAGTAGTGGGAAGTCTAATCTATTTTATGAATTGTACCCTGCCGGATTTAGCACCAGTTGTAGAAGTGCTGAGTAGAAGTCTAAATGCTCCCACTAAGAGGGATTGGGAGGCAGCTAAGAGAGTCCTTAGATACTTGATAGGAACTAAGGATCTATGGTTGCATTTGGGTGGGGAGAATACAGACATCACTACTTGGAGTGATGCTAGTTATGGTGATTCTCTGATGAGGAGATGCACTTCTAGATATGTATTATATGTGGGTGATGGGGCTTGCTGTTGGAGTAGCAAACAGCAAAAGGTTATTGCTCAGTCCACCATGGAGGATGAGTATATGGCCTCTTGCTCTGCTGTAAAAGAATTGATGTGGGTCAAGTCTTTACTTGGTGAACTTGGTTATCTTAAGAGTGGTGTGCAGAAAATATTTTGTGATAATCAGGCAGCAATTGCTATTTCTGCCAATCCTAAACATCATTTTAAAGCCAAACATATGGACATTAAACTCAGCTTTGTTTTTTTAAAGTAGAAAATAAAATTATCAGTTTAGAGTACTGAGTAGATAGTGAGATGGTAGCACATATGATGACCAAACCTGTGCCTTCCCCTAAGCTAATTTTCTGCAGGGAGAAGTGTGGTCTGAAATTAAAGATTCACTAAAAAATAAGGGGAGTGTAGAAATTAATAGTTTTTAAGTATTTTCTAGGTCTGAATAGAAATAAAGAAGCCGAGGCAGTCTACCTCTAACTTCTCTCTCCAACTCTCAAACTTGTTGCAATCACTGAGAAATTGGAGAGGAAGCTAAAACCATGGCTACCTAGGCTATCCTGAGGTTTACGGGAAATTTATATTAGTCAAGGGATTATTTACTAAAAGGTATGTGCCGGCGACAGGATTTGATCCTGGTACTTGCCGGTCCTCAAAGAGTAGATAGCCGATAGCCTTAGCCGTTAAGTCTAGAAGTAGTCTTACATAGTATATAGTACAATAATGATTTAAACACGTACACGTAGCATAAATCATTTAACTATAACTGTTAACGGGATACATAGATATGGTAGTGTAAAAGTACGAATTGCGGTACGGATAAGAAATCAATACCGCGCATTGATTTCGTAAGCGAAACAAATACCGCGCATGTATTTATTACGGCTACGATCAAATGCGAGTTTAATCGGACGGCCGGAATTCGCGCCGAGATCGCGGAAGAAGAATTCGGCAGTTTGTGGGCATTGCCACATAGGATGACACGTGGCGATGTTACATTGGAGCGCGACATCTCCGAGGATTAAAGGAGCAAATCCGGATATTCCACGTGTGGACATTTAGGCCATGTCGTACAATGTTCGTACATAAAGTACACCGGCAGCTGTACTTTTGCGTACGGAACTGTATTCTGATTGGTTTCGTACATCAATAGATAGAGTCTGTGAGAGAGATAGGACTTAGAAAAATTAGAAGATAGGACCCTCTCTCCCAAAGAGCTTTTGTACAAAAGGTCAACTTTGACCCTCCATAACTTACTGCTCAGAGGAGCAAATTCAGAGATTCTTTTTGCTATCGACTCAGGGGAGTCTTGCCTTCAAAGGGATGAAGGTGGTCAGAGTATTTGTTTGCCAGGGTGACAGTTATTTTTGCTTAAACACAAAGGGGTCAGGATTATCGTAGAGGCTTCTTGGAAGCTGTCCACTCTGAGGACTTATGGAGGTCTCAGAGTTTCATGTAAATGGTATCAACTAGTTCTCAATGCAAAAAGGCTGTCTTTTGATCCATCTGATGTATTTTTATATCTTCTATAGCAGCTAGAGATAGCAAAATCCTAACTGTCGAAAATCATACAACAGGAAAAAATGTTTCTTCAAAGTCAATTCCTTCCTTTTGATTATAGCCCTTTGCCACAAGTCTAGCCTTGTATCGTTCAATGGTATTATCTGGATTTAACTTCACGTTAAATACTCATTTGCTGCAGATCGCTTTTCGATCCGGGGGAAGGTCCACAAGCTCCCATGTCTGAGCCTCCATGATCGACTTCATTTCATCGTTTGCCGTCTCGATCTAGTGATTTCGCTCCGGTAATGAGAAGGCTTCCCCGATGGTTAGAGGCTCCCCTAAGGCTGCCGAGTAGGCAAAGTGAGAACTTGCTTGCAGGCGGCTGCTGGATCTTCTTCCCCCCGGAAATTTTTAGGCTAAAATTGTCGGATTTCGTGGGTTGTGCTTGTTGCGCTGGTTGCGATCCGTAGGCAGTGGCTGGTGTTGTTGCACTTCGAAACAAACTTGTTGTGGAACGCGATTATGTTCCGACTGTAGTGTTACCACTGGTGAAATTAGCATCTGTGTGACAATATTATGGATGCTACCTAGAATGACATATTCCTGTACTTTTTGTTCCTTCTGCTGATCTATCATTTTAAATAAGTCTATCGAGTCTAGTTCACCTTTGACAACGATGTTCCTTGCAACAATGGTTTTCTATCTCTCAAAAACAAAGACTCTATAACCTTTACAATGATAATCGTATCCTAACAAAATGCCCGACAATCCCATAGGTTCCATTTTCCATCTATCATTTGACGTATCCAAAATAAAGCATTTACTTCCAAAGACTTTGAAATGAGTGACATATGGTTTTCTACCCGTTCAGATCTTATAAAGAGTGGTTTCTACCGATCTTGAACTTATCCTATTTTTGATGTAAACTGCACAATTTAATGCTTTAGCCCAGAATTTCGGATCTACATCCTTATCTGCAAGCATAGACTTAGAGCTTTCCGTGATAGTTCTATTTAGTGTTTTTGCGACCCCATTCTGTTCCGGAGAGTATGGCACAATCAGTTTGTGACTTATACCTTCCTTGAGTAAAAAGTTTTCAACTCTTTTGACGTATATTTCCCGCCATTGTCGGATCTAAGCTCCAAAATTGGCAGACCTTGTAGCTTCTCCGCCCAAGCTTTGTAGGGTTGAAAATGAGTGAAGACTTCACTTTTTTCCTTCATGAAGTAAACCTTAGTAAACCTCAAAAAATCATCTATAAACGTAACCATATATTTCATCCCCCCGGCAGATGGTACCTTTGCAAGGCCGAAAACATCAGAATGAATGAGTTGACAAAGTTTAGTAAACCTATGTTGAGACGCCTGAGGAAACGGTAATCTGTGTAGTTTTCCTAGTTCACATCCATCACACCTTTTTGGTGACTGGTTTGACAAAGTCACTCCTTCTATTTTACCAGCATTGACCATCTTTTTCATACTATCATAATTCACATGGCCTAACCTTTTATGCCACAGCTCATCTGAGGATAATTTTCCAGAATACAAAACATCATTTTCTTTATTATCTCGCATATCCATTCAATACATTTTGCTGGCATCTCTTGTTCCCGTAACTGCAATTTTCCCATTTTTGCTAACAACCTACTTGCCATGTTTCAGATTCACCTCAAACCCTTTACTTTCTACCTAAGAAGTTGAGAAATTTATTTTCTTATAATCTGGGACATAGAGAACATTATGAAGAGTTCTCTAAACTACCTTGCCCTCTACATCAACTAGCAAGGAGACAACACCTACAGCCCGCGTTTGCACACTCATTCCATTTTCATAGTAGATATTTTTCTCCGGTGTGGATTTCAGATTTTTGAAAACTGCCTTGTTCTAACACATGTGGGCCGACGCTCCCGTATCCATTGTCTTTTCGGCCCTCCATCGCTGCTACCATAGCAAATAGATCATCATCCTCCTTGTTAGAGAGTGGAGGAGGCTCGTCGTGATGAGATGAAGAAGCCGAGAATAGTGTATTTCCTCGTTGTGAAGATCCCGTGAAGCCTTGATGAAACTCGCTCTGCTGCCATCCAGGTCTATAGATACCTGTTTCATTAGTTTTCTTAAGCTTAGGACAAAATTTATATCCATAAACTTTTTCATTACAATAAAAACAAGCATTGGAAGATTGTCTATTTCCTCTTAGATTAAATTGTCTAAACTGATTCTGACTCTGATTAAACTGATTTCTCGGTTGATTAAACTGACCTTTTTTTGTCAAATTCTGTGCTAAATGCCTCTACTTGTTTTTCGCCTTTAAGAATTTTAGAATCAGCCTCCTCTTCCAATATCAAATTAATAGCTAACTGTAGTGTCCAGCTAGCTTTATCTTTTTGTTTCAGCCTACCAGACGTTGCTCTCATAGTATTTGGATGACCCCTCATTAGCAAAGCAGCTTGCCAAAATTGAGGAAAAGATCAACCTGCACAAGCATGAGAATCTATTAGTATTCGAAATTTATTACAATATTTTGCCAATGTGCCACTCGTGAATTTGTAGTCCCAAATTCGTCCAGCCAAAAATAGTTCTTCCAGAACATTAGCCTTTTCAAAATCATCCTTGAGAGATTTCTAGATATCGATCGCCTTTTTCATTTTTAACCATGAAATAGCCAATTCTTCTGAAATACTGAACTTCAAAATTGACCGAGCTTGTGAATTTTTCTTTGACCCAGACGGATCCGATTCCGCTAGTGAACCATCCAAAATATCCAAAAGATTAAAATTTTCGAAGTGTGTTTCCACCATATCCGCCCAATACGCGTATTTTTCTCCCGAGAAAATATGAATTCTTGATGACAGGCCCATAACATGTTGTTCTACGACCACTGAGGCAGGTGGAGCATCAGCAATGGTAGTGGAAGTAGACATAATCTCACTCATTGAAGCTTATCAAAAATCCTATCAAACAGCTGTTTTCTACAACTCACCAAATCTGACACAATTAAACAAACTGCTACAAACTATACCACAGTATAGAATACCATAAAGATTGAGAACTCCCAAAGTTTTAGCTCAATTGATCTAACATACACCAAGATATGTTACTCAGAAGTTTCCCAAAAACAGTTTGCAGATTACACAGTCTGGAAGTTTGGATACATAAAATGTTCTACGTCCTAAGTCTTATACGCTTCACTCACTTGTCCTACTACATAGTGATATACCGCTGATACAAGTGTTCCCAAAAGATACTTCCAAAAAAACTAAACTGCCACTAAGGTCTGAGTGCTCCTACGCAGGCTAAAACTAATTTATCACTGTACAATCAATATTAGTGAGAATCCTATACAGGTGATTTGTTCAAATACTTGTCGCGTGGCTTAATGACAATTGATAAGGAACGTCCATTCGGTTGTTGCTAAACTTCAGTTAGCGAGTCACTTGAATATTCTCTCATGAATCTTGTCCGTTGATTGGATGCATATCAAGCGTAACAGCGCAGTCGAACTCCTGATCACATTCAAATATCTGCAGCTTCGTAGCAGCTACGCTGTCCCATACCAAAAACTGCCGCAGCAACCTTTGTCTTGTTGTGTAGCAATTGCGTTTTCTTGAACAAAATATCAGCAATTGCGTTTGTCTCGTTGCGTCGCAGGCTGCGTTCGTCCGTAGAGACCATATCAAAAATAACCGCAGCTACGCTTGTTTATCTGCGTCGCAGCTGCGTTGTTCCAATCCTAGTGTCGGTACCATTCAAAAACCTCCACTATGCTTCAAGTGACAACGCGTGTCCCTATAGATCTATTTTTCCGCCGTCAAATAAATTTGCTGAGACTGAAAGCTTTCCAAAAACAATAGTAAAGAGTTTCTTACCACTATTGCTGTTAGCGCAAACACAAAATTCAGTTAAAAACAATGGTTGTGAGTTTATTCTATATCTTTTTGTGACCGCGTATGATAAATGATGTTTCTTACAAATATCTTTGTGAGCACAAACTCAATTTTTTGTTAGAAACATAGTTTAGGGTTTTTTTAATTATTTTGGTGAGAGTTAACAATGTAAAGAGTTTCTAACCACAATTGTTGTTAGCGTAAATACAAACTTGAGTTACAAACATGGTTCGGAGTTTATTTTACCACTTTTTGTGACCGCAATAATAAACGATGTTTCTTACAAATATCATTGTTAGCGCAAACTCAAATTTGTGTTAGAAACATAGTTTATGGTTTTATTTAACTATTTTTGTGAGAGTTAACAATGTAAAGAGTTTCTTACCACTATTGCTGTTAGCGCAAACACAAAATTCAGTTAGAACATGGTTCGGAGTTTATTTTACATTTTTCTCTGACCGCATACGATAAACGATGTTTCTTACAAATAACTTGTTAGTGCAAACTCAAATTTGTGTTAGAAACATCGTTTATGGTTTTTTTTAACTATTTTTGTGAGCTTTAATAATATAAAGGGTTTCTTACCACTATTATTGTTAGCGCAAACACAAACTTGAGTTACAAACATGTTTTGGAGTTTATTTTACCTCTTAGTCCAATTCCTGATCTCATTCAAATATCTGCAGCTTCGTAGCAGCTGCGCTCTCCCATACCAAAACCAGCTGCAGGTGCGATTGTCTTGTTGTGTAGCAACCGCGTTGTCTTGTACCAAAATATCAGCAATTGCGTTTGTCCCGTTGCGTCGCAGGCTACGTTCGTTTGTACAGACCATATCAAAAATAATCGCAGCTGCGCTTGTTCCATCTGCGTCGTAGCTGCGTTTGTCGGTACCATTTAAAAAACCTGCAATGTGCTTCAAATGACGACGCGTGTCCCTATAGATCTATTTTTCCGCCATCCTATAAGTTTCCTTAGACTTAAAGCTTTCCAAAAAACAATAGACATTACAGTTAGCGATTAATATTTTACTAGAAGAGGAAGCTACGTCTCAAATTCTTAGTGCTGAGCATGTAGAGGCTTTCAATTAAGACTTTAGGAAAAAAGGACAGTTTAATCAGCAGAGAAATCAGTTTATCAACAAAATCAATTCAGACTGTTTTATCAAGGTGAAAATAGACAATCAAACAATTTATGCTTTTATTGTAGTGAGAGAGGTCATGGATATAAGATCTTTCCTAATCATAAAAAGGCTAACGATACAGGATTATATAGGCCGGAATGGCAACAAAGTCAGTATTACAAAAACTTTACGAGGCCAACTTCTCGTGGAAATGCACTATTTTCGGCTTCTTCGTCACTCCAAGAGGAAACTTTGACCTTTTGTTAAGAAGATGAAGCAGATCTATTTGCAATGGCGGCGGCGATGGAGGGCCGAAAGACCCTGGATGGATAATGGATACAGGGGCATCAGCCCACATGTGCTGGAACAAAACTATCTTCAAAAATCCGAAATCAACGCAGGAGAAAAATATTTACAATGCTTGTAGAATGAGTGTTCAGACTTGTGCTGTTGGTGATGTATCTTTGCTAGTCGATGTAGAGGGAAAAGCAATAGATGTCTTATTTGTGCCTGACTTTAAGAAAAATCTGTTTTCTACGTCCTTGGTAGAAAGTAAAGGTTTTGAGGTCAATTTGAAGAATGGTCATCAAGTTGTTAGCAAGAATGGCAAGGTTGCAGTTACAGGTACTACAGATAGTAGCAAGATGTACCGCATGGATATGGCTAATACCCAGGAGAATGATGTTCTATACTCTGGTGTTTTGCATTCAGATGAGTTGTGGCATAAAAGATTAGGCCATGTAAATTATGACAGTTTGAAAAACATGGTACTTGTTGGCAAAGTAGATGGTGTCTTGATCACAGATCAGCCAGTTAAAACGTGTGATGGTTGCGCTTTAGGCAAAATCCACAGACTTCCGTTTCCTAATGAGTCTGACCATCAGTCATCGAGACTTTTATAACAAATTCATTCGGATGTTTTTGGGCCTGCGAAGGTACCATCTGCAAGGGGGATGAATATATGGTCACCTTCACCGATGATTTTTCCAGGTTTACAAAAGTGTACTTCATGAAAGAAAAGGGCAAAGTGTTTGATCACTTCAAACACTATAAAGCATGGGTTAAAAAACTATATAATTTACCAATTTTGGAATTTAGATCAGACAATGGTGGGGAATATACGTCGAAGGAATTTGAAACCTTTTTACTTGATGAAGGTATAAGTCATCTTTTGATTGTTCCATATTCACCGGAACAAAATGGAGTTTTGGAGAGGTTAAATAGAACCCTTACGGAGAGCTCTAGGTCAATGCTTGCAGATAAGAATGTGGATCCGAAATTCAGGGTTGAGGCTCTAAAATGTGAAGTTAATATTAAAAATAGGACTGGATCGAGGTCGGTAGAATCTATTCCTTACGAGATTTGGACAGGTAGAATATCAGATGTTAGTCATTTCAAAGTCTTTGGTAGTAAATGCTTTATCCTTGATACATCTAATAATAGACGGAAAATGGAACCGAAGGGATTACCGGGTATCTTTTTAGGATATGATAAAAACTCAAAAGGTTGTCGAGTCTTTGTATTTGAACGACAAAAAATAATTATAGCACGGAACATAATTGTCAAAGATGAACAAGATTCGATAGATTTGTTTGAAATGACAGATCAGCAAAAGCAGCAAAAAGTACAGAAATATGTCATTTTAGATTGCATTCATGAAATTGTCCCGCAAGTGCAAACCTTCCCGATGGTAACCAAGGAGTCCACAATTCTCGAAGTTCCCCAACAAGTTCAGCTCAAACCAGACCAACAACGGACAATGCAAACAAATCGCAAGCAGCGCAATCAGCGCAATGCGCGAAAACCGACAATCTGAGCTTTAGAATTTCGGGGGGAAGAAGATCCAGCAACCGTCTGCGAGCAAGCTCTCACTTTGCCTACTCGGCAACCTCAGAGGAGCCTCTGACCATCCAGGAGGCCTTCTCATCACCGGAACGGAATCACTGGATCGAGGCAGCAAACGACGAAATCAAGTCAATTATGGAGGCTTAGACATGGGAGCTTTTAGACCTTCCTCCGAAGCGAAAAGCGATTGGCACCAAATGGGTATTCAAAGTGAAGTTAAATCTTGATAACACCATTGAACGACACAAGGTCAGACTTCTTGTAAAGGGATATTATCAAAAAGAATGAATTGATTTTGAAGAGACATTCTCTCCTGTTATAAAATTTTCGACAGTTAGGATTTTGCTATCCCTAGCTGCTATATAAAATATTGAAATACATCAGATGGATGTAAAGACGGCTTTTTTGCATGGAGAACTAGAGGAGACCATTTACATTCAGCAGCCTGAAATGTATGTTGAGCGAGGAAAAGAACACCTAGTATGCAAAATGTTAAAATCTCTGTACGGCCTAAAACAGGCCCCCAATCAATGGAATCTGAAGCTAGATGAATTTATAACTAGTTTAGGATTTCAAAGGATAAGTTCTGATCACTCTGTCTATGCTCTAAAGGGCGAGGGTGAGATAGTGTATATAGCTGTATATGTAGATGATTTACAGTTAATTAGCAAATAAATGGTTGAAATTAACAAAATCATAACTGCATTAAATTCACGATTCAAAATGAAAGAACTTTGTGTGGCAAAATATATTTTGGATATCCAGGTAGAGAGGGATAGAAATAAGAGGTTAATAAAATTGAATCAAAGGAGGCTATTGGAAACATGTTAGATGAGTATGGAATGCGGGGGGCAAAAAGATGTTTAACTCCAATGGAGTTCTGGCAGAAGCTAGAGGGAGAAGAAACAGACCCAGGTGTCATTATTAGTGAATATTCAGATCTAGGTGAGGGTGATCTAATGACACTAATACCATACAAACAGATAGTGGGAAGCTTAATATATTTCATGAACTATACCCGTGCGGATATTGTTGGGGTACTGAGTATGAGTCTAGAGAATCCGAGAAAATCTGACCGTGACCCAGCAAGGAGAGTCTTAAGATATTTGGTAGGAACCAAAGACCTCAAACTCACACTAGGCGGAGGAGAAGTGAAGTTGCAAACGTAGAGTGATGCAAGATATGGCGACATGCCAAGCCGGAAATCCACCACAGGATTCGTTATACAAATTGGGAACGAGACTTACTACTAGAGCAGCAAACTTCAGAAGGTCACGACACAATCAAAGATGGAGTCATAACATATAGAAGCAAGTTTGGCCCTCAAAGAACTTCTATGGGTAAAATCTATGTTGTAGGAATTGGGATACATGCAAGTTGGCCCACAGGTGATGTGGTGTGATAACCAGGCTGCCATTCCCATTGCTTCTAACCCGAGTCATCACTTCAAGAGTAAACATATGGATGTAAGATTACACTTTGTAAGAGAAAAAGTGTTCTCTAGCGTGATTAACTTATGCTATCTGCCAGATGCAAAAATGATTGCTGATATACTTACGAAAGCCTTTCCTGCTCCTAAGCTGAAGTATTGTAGGGATGAAGTGGGATTGAGTGAATAGTTTAGTTGCTACACTGCGATGCTACCATGCTGCGCTAAACTTGAGTCAGGGTATAATGGGACTAGGTGAATAGCTGATTTGCTGCGTTGTTATGCTGTGTTGTTATGCTGCGTTGTTAAGCTACCATGCTGCGCTGATACACTGAGTCTAAAGCTTTATGGGAGTGTTGACTTTGGAAAGCTTCAAGTCTCATTAAATTAGTGTGACAGTGAAAAGAAAGTAATCTATGGTGTAAGGGACACGCGTCATGTTGGAGTACTGTACAGGTGTTTTGGAATGTATGTCACTTTGAACGAAACAACGCAGCTGCAACACACACAGGTCAAAGCAGGTGCAACGCAGAAAGTACAAACGCAACTGCGATGATTTTTGATATGATATGTACGGACAACGCAATTGTGGTCAACGCGGATGTTATCAGATATATAGCAAGGGACAACGCAGCAACGCAAGATTTGAATGTGTTTTGGTACAGGACACCATTGTTGTGATCGATGTGAATCAAGTCAACGGACACGATTCATAAGAAGATCACGAGTGACGTAACCGAGAGTGATTTATACAATCACTCAATATAGATTATGAGTAATGCTGATTGTATGATTATAGATTAGTTCGGCAGAATTATAAATGCTTCGATCTTAGTTTTAGGTTAGTTTTTGGACGTACTTTTCAGGTACACTTTTGTTGGCAGAACGACATTGAGCAGATACTCACCAAGAGTATAAGAAGTAGGACTTAGAACATTTTATGTATCCAGACTTCCAAGTAGTAAAAATGTAGACAATTTTTGGGAAACTTGTGAGTATTATATCTTGAGTGTTGTTCAGTCAATTGTACTGAAACTTAAGAAGTTGTTAGTGTTTATGCTGCTCTATAGTCTAGTAGAGTTTTTTGAAGTTTTGATGCTTATATAAGATTTGGTGAGCACTTAAAAACAACTGTTTTGTAGTATTCTTGATAGCTTATGAGAGTGTATCATGTCTACTTCTACTGCTGCTCCTCCACCTGCACCGGTGGTTGTAGAACAACATGGGAGAGTGGTTACAATAGATCTAGTTGGTTCAATAGATTTTAAAGTCTCAGTGGAGGGTAAACTTCTATACTCACATTCTCAGATGTACTTTACATTCCTCAACTGAGTAAAAACATTGTCTTCACGTATGTGTTAGATGACAAAGAGTTTGATACCTTCACTAAAAAGGGAGTCTTCACAGCTTAGTATGCGGATAAAGTATACATCACGGCAGATAACGGTAGCCTAGGAATGTTTAGGCTTATCTTGATTAATGAAAAGAAGAATGCTTACTATGTTGGTGTCCCTAAGTTGATGATTTGGCATAAGCGATTGGGGCATGTGCATTTTGATATGTTGATGGAAATATAAAATCTTGGGGTAGTTGAGGGCATTTAGTTTGGGGATACTAAAATGAAAGATGATTGTAGTGGCTGTGCTCAAGGAAAGGCTCACAGACTTCCCTTTCCCAAAGCAGCCACATATAGAGGTGAGAGTACTAGATTTGGTCCACACAGATATCTGAGGACTTGCAAAAGTTCCTTCGATTGGAGGAAAGTGGTTAATGTTGACAATTAGTGATGACTGGTCTAGATACTCTAGTGTCTACTTCCTAAAACAAAGTTTGAAACATCAACTTACTTCAAAGAATATAAAGCCTGGAGTGAGAAGTAGCATGAAACCCCGATTAAGAAAATAAGCAGTGATAATGGGGGGTAAAATGCCTCTCACCAGTTTGAGGAATATCTGGGATATGAGGGAGTTCAGCACCAGAAAATCGTACCATATAACCCGAAACAAAATGGGGTAGCTGAGAGTTTGAAACGGACATTAGAAGATAGTGCATGCAGTATGTTGGCCGACAAAAAAATAAGAAAGAGATTTTGGACAGAAGCGATGAACTGAGCGAACTACATTAAAAATAGAGTCCTTACCTCACCTGTAAAAGGAATGACACCTTATGAGAGATGGGTTGGAAGAAAACCGGATATCTCACACCTTAAAGTATTTGGTAGCCAAGTTTTCAGTCTTGACACGGATAGGAAATAATGGAAACTAAATGCTAAGGAAAAATCTGGATACTTTGTGGGATACGATGAGGTTGTCAAAGGATATAAAGTCTATGACTTAGCAAAAAAAGATATCATTTGGTCAAACACCTAGTTGACATGGATGAAGGGAAGTCATTTGACCCCTTCAAATATACCAAGAAGATAAGAATCAGATTTGAGTCCAAAAGTGAGGAGAACTCGGTCGTTCCCGAAATAGACATGAGTGAAATCGTGATTGCAGATTTTGGGGGAGATCCAAGATACAGAAGATTTAGTGGAATCCTCACATACTCCTATAGACTTCGAGGAGATAGAAGAAGTGGGACTAAAACCGGCTTCCATGGATAGGGGAGCCGATGAGACAGTGAAGAGAAATCCAATACTTCCATCCATTCTAGCTTCGAAGCTTGAGGGAGGAAGAAGGAGCAACAAAAGGATACACGAAAACAAGTCGCTCATAAGGTAACTAAGATCTCTCACCCAAATGAGCCTCGGTCTTACTCGGAGGCAGTAAATAGTCTGGAGAAAGAAAGATGGATTAGAGCCTTAAATGATGAGATGGCCTTTATTATGGAAGCAAATACTTGGGAACTAGCAGATTGTCCTCTTGAAAGAAAACCTATTGGCTATAAATGGGTATTTAAACTAAAATTGAACCTAGATAATACCATTGAGAGATATAAGGCTCGATGAGATATGAGGAGGATGAGGAGGAGGAGACAAATCTATTTTTTCTTCCTTCATTTCTGCTTTTTCTTTGTTTATTCTATTTCTTTTGTGTCAATAATCGATCGAGGAAGGTGGGTTTACGTTGTCTTCTATTTTTTGTTAAGTCGGTGTCCTCCCTCTTCTTCCCTCTCTCTCCTCGTCTTTTTTTTTTATCGTTTTGTTCCTCTTTCATTTCGTTTTTTCCATTTCTTCCTTTTTTTCGTTTAATTTTAGATTTGTGGATCTGTTTTTGTGAATCGCTAATTCGGCGCCCCCAAATTTTGACACTCAAACCTAAAACAGAATTGAGAACTCTAATTGTTTTTTTTTACGTTAATATATGTATTGTTTCATTAGCGTTAATAACTTTAATTGGTTAATAACTTTAATTATTAATGAGCAAATTGAATTAAAAACCGCGATGGTAAACCATCTGAGTCCAGGGGTACTAAAGAGGTGGCATGGCCAAAATTGAAAAATTACACGCAAGGCAATATAAAACAAAGAAAGCAACGTGAAAAAAAAAATTGAATGACGCATAAAACGAAAGCACTCGAACCCAAAGAGAAAGTCACAACAACTCACTTAAATCAACGCTACAACCCCAACCCCGACACAATTACATATCTACATATAGTAACCTCGTAAGTCTCTCAGGCTCCGGGGAGCACGTTGCGGGAGTTTCAAAACACGTCGGCGATCCGTAGCCGCAATAGCCTATAGGGTAAAAAATGTGTCACCTCGTACAAAATTCATTGTGATTTGGTACAATTGTACCGAAAGAGTGTCAACGACACGCGAAAGTGAGTGCGTCGACACAAAAATTTATAATTCCCAATGAAAAGACAGGGAAAATCATTTGATCTTGTTCTCACGTATTCAAACGTCCACTATGTGAACACAAGCTATACCGGCTATACTATCAAGAAAAATGAACCCAAATTATAGTTATGTGTACACATTAGAAGTGATTTTTTATTGGAGAAAACCTGTTTTGAAGTTAATAACACTATTTCTTTTTCCACAATAATTATTCCTTAACGCTATTATTAATTCACGGTGTGCTGTACTTGCAAGGGCCATATCGTCGTCATTCCTGTGGAAGAATTACCAACAAAAAGTTCGCTATCCCTTTTGCTTATCAATCGTCGCTTTTCTATAAGGGAAATGGGAAGGAATATTCGGATTCCCTTGTCTTGAGATTTTTTGTACTTCTCAACTGTCGAGATAACTTTGTAGAAAAATGCATCCTACGGTTTTAAGGGTTCGACTTCATTGGATAGTCGGTCATAATATGCACTTCTTGAAAAAAAGCGGTGACCCGCAAAAAAACAATGTGAAAACTTCACTGATTGGCACAGTCATGTAGACCTGATGTAATTATAACCTCTTTACATGTGCCATTTTGTAAATAAAAAATACAAGATATGTTTAAATTGTTTGTGAAAAATATCCGTTTTCTATTGCAATCGTCGGAAATAAAAATTTGGTGCGTCCAATTTGGGGGTTAATCCCAAAAGAGAAATTGTTAATCTTCGTATTTTTGAAAATCACAAATTTAACAGACAATTGTTCAGCTCCAGATGCTTCACTTCATGTAACAAAATATCGACATTAATATTCAACAACTCAAGACAAACCGTCATATCCTGATTATTTTACACGCTTCAAAGATTGGAATAACTTTTGATATTCGCATGCGTCACGTATCTCCTGGTCCAATCATCCACCACCCTTTTTGTAGTTATAATGTTTATCATGCCCGTTACACGAGCATAAAGCGTTTCTTGTATATCATCCCCGTTACACAAACATGGACTGTGTCATGTTTATCATGCGCGTTCCATGACCATGGACTCTGTCCTGATTATCATGCTCGCTACACGGGCATGGAACGTGTCTTGTTTATCATGCGCGTTTCACGGGCATAGATGTGTCATGTTTTTTTGAGCGTGTCCTGTTTATCATGCCCCTTACACGGGCGGACCGCCTACCTATTTTTTTTTTGTACAGGCGTGCAGACGGAGAACGTGCAGATGGACAATGATTGCCTATTTAAAGGTTTTACGACAGGCGACCAAAGGTCTATAATTTGTATGTTGATGAAGAAAATCAGTCTGTGCTTTCCCGTGGTTTACGTAGAGATTGGCACGTTTTGTAGAGTGCACTATATAGAAACCTTCTAATATAGAGTAACGCTAACCATGTACCTAGGTTAACATAAAAGCAATTTTTTTGATTAATTTGGTTTTAGACTTTTAGGTAGTAGAGTCAAAATTGGCGTTGAATTAGTGTTGTCAACACTATTAGAACTATATGGTTTTTGTGTGTACTATACTACTATGTATCACAGATTTTATGTCAACCATTTTCACATATATGTTGTTATTCACGTATTTACGTTACCACCTAAGTACCTACCGTTGGATGAACCTTCATCGAACGAGAAGGACAAAACTGTGAGACAAACAAAAATGATCCAATTGTGCGCTTCATAATAAACCATTCGGCACTCAAATTACTGACCATTTTTTGTGCTCTGTGTATGACCAGAGTCATCATTTTTAACCACATAAAACTATTAAAGTGCAACAAGAATCGGTAATAGTGTTAACTAAGACTAATTTGGCGCCACTCATGCAGTATATTTTAACTTCATATTTTTCAACCTACGCATTTCGGTATTTATGCTTTGTCAATTAATCATAGTACACCATGAATCGCTATTAGAGTTAATAACTCTAATTTGGTGCCCTCAAATATTGACTTTCGAACCCAAAATTGAAGTAACTATAATTTTTTTTTTACGTTTATATAGGTACTGTCGAATTAACGTTACTAACTCTTATTTGGATAGTTTTAAAATAGTGTAGTGTATAAAATGCTTTGTGATTACTAAAACTGCTCATTATTTTGTACAATGATACAAAAAGTGCTTCAGCTAAAGGAGTCGACACCTGAAAGAGAGTGCGTCGATGCAAATTTTTTTGATTCCCAACGATAAAGACGTTGTAAAATCACGCTAACATGTTCTCACATGTTCAAACTTCGACTAGGTGAACACACGCGATACCAACTTCACTATGGGAAAAAATTAACCCAAATAAGAGTTATGCATAAATTGGAGTTACTTTTTTTTGGGCGAAAGGCTTTAAACCCAAATTAGAATTATTAATCCAAATAATTTTTCTGCACTAATTATTTTTAACACAAATAGCGATCCATTGTGTACCGTAAAGCGTGAATCGTAATTAGCATTAAAACGCCAATTTGGTAACCCCCAAATTTTGACCCTCGAACCCAAAATAGAATAAGTAACTCTAAATGTTTTTTTACATTATTTAAGGTTTTTTTTGAATTCGCGTTACCAACTTTGATACAATGTCGTTTTAAATAGTGAGGCATACGGTCGGTGTCTGACCGTGCAAAATTGTGTTTTAGTGTGCAAAAAAGTACACAAAATGATTTAACACATGGCGTTATCATGTAACTGCATTTTCACAAACCGCCTAATGGAAACGTCATAATGATGCGCAAATGAACGTTTTGTTAGACTCTGTACGTGTACCTAATTTACTGTAAAGATATTCAGCGAGTGAGCGTTGGCAACATAAAGTGTTTGTTATCAATATTGTTTTAAGCGCAAACAAAAAGTTGTGTTCTAAACATGGTCTGAAGTTTATTTTACCTCTTTTTGTGAACGCGAAAAATAAACGTTGTTTGTTACAAATATATTTGTTAGCGCAAACTCAAATTTATGAAAGAAACATGGTTTAGGGTTCTATTTAACTCTCTTTGTGTGCGTTAACAATAAAATTTGTATGCTTATGTTTTTGTTGTCAACACAAGCAGAAATTTGTGTTGCCAACATGGTTTAGGGATATTTTTTATCGTTTTTGTGAGTGTTAAACGAAACTTTGTTTGTTACAAAAATCAATTGTTAGCGCAAACACAAATTTGAGTTATAAACATGGTTCAAACATTATTACAACCATTTTGCGAGGGCTAACTACACATTGTGTTTTTTGACAATATTCTTCTTAGCGCAAACACTAAGTTGTGATTTAAACATTGTTCGGAGTTTATTTTACCCATTTTTGTGAGCGAAAACAAGAAATGTTGTTTGTTACAAATAACTTTGTTAGTGCAAACTCAAACCTGTGATAGAAACATGGTTTAGGGTTTATTTAACTCTATTTGTGTTCGTTAACAATAAACTTTGTTTGTTTATATTTTTTTTGAGAACGCAATCATAAATTTGTGTTGCAAACATAGTTTAGTGGTTTTTTTTTACTGTTTTTCTGAGCGTAACTATACATGTAGTTCGTTACAGTATTTAATGTTTGCGCTAACACAAATTTAAGTTACAAACGTGAATGAGAGTTAATTTGAACTATTTTTGTTTGCGCTAACAATATAAAGTGTTTGTTGTATATATTGTTGTTAGCACAAACACAAAGTTGTGTTACAAACATTGTTCGGAGTTTATTTTACCACTTTTTGCAAGCGTGAACAATAAATTTTGTTTATTACAAATATCTTTGTTAGCACAAACTCAATTTTTTGATAAAAACAAGGTTTAGGTTTTTTTTAAACACTTTTTGTGTGCATAAACAATAATTTTAATATGGGTTAACAAAAAAAATTGTTTGCTACTATTTTTGTTGTTAATGCAAACACAAATTTGTGTTGCAAACAAAGTTTAGTGTTTTTTTTTACTGCGTTTATAAGCGTAATAATAAGCGTTGTTTGTTACAAGAAATTATTGTTAGCGCAAACATAAATTTGAGTTATAAACATGGTTGACATATAATTAGAACTATTTTTGTGAGCGCTAACAATATAAAGTGTTTGTTGCAAATATTGTTGTTAGCGCAAACACAAAGTTGTGTTAGAAACATGGTTCAGAAGTATTTTACCTCTTTTTGTGAGCTCAAACAATTAACGTTGTTTGTTACAAATATCTTTATTAGCGCGATCTCAAATTTGTGATAAAAACATGGTTTAGGGTTTATTTCAACTCTCGTTGTGTGCGTTAACAATAATTTTTGTTTGTTAAAATATATTGAGGTTTTAAAGAGCATATATGTGCATTTTAAGGGATAATGTTTGGGCTATATCTCTAGGATTAATTGGGCGTTTTGTTTGAAACTTTATGAGTTGTCAATAGAAGTTGTAATCTATACACCATTGTAGTTTGGGGCCATTCTGCCACATTGATTCCTTTATGCAATGGGTCAAAGTCGGTATCTTGAGTACTTTCTATCTTTGGTTTTGTGATGGCCACTACTTCAACAACAACTGGTGTTGCACCGGCTGTCATAGAACAAAAGCTTACGCGCCCTCCCTCAAGAATCCCTATCTTTGACTGCAAGGACTATATCTATTGGGCGAATATGGTTGAACTCTATTTTCCCAATTTTCATCTCATGGACGTGGTGGACGAATCTTTGGACGAATTAGACGCGAACTTGATGAAGATAAATTTACAATGACTTCACACTATCAAAATACTTATTTCGAATGAGCTTCCTATGGTGCAAATTCATATGAAAAATGCGTCAAAGATATGGAATTCTCTAAAAAAGATGCACACCAAAACTCATGTGCAACACCAAATAGTTACAACAGGAATAAATGTGGGAGTATAAATATACCGACGGTACCATGGCTGAGTATTGTTACGGCCTGGGAACATTAATAGTAGAAAATACATCAGATCACTAATAGTAGAAAATGCTTTTCAACAAGTACATTTCCTAATGATCTACAAGCTTTGTTATTAATGAGAGGGTTTCTTAGTGAATAAAAAGGAGCCACTAACAATTTGAAAACCTACCACAAGCTGATTCGAATCTAGCTATAGCAAAACAGTATGATATAAATAACAAATTTAGTCAAGAAGCTTTTAAAGGTACTGAACAGACAGAAGCTTTCAACACCCAAACTTTAAATAAAGAGAGGTTTCAAAATAGTCATAATCAGTTTTCTCGCAAACCTTAGATGTGTTATTATTGTAATGAAAATGGGTATGGATATAGGAGCTGCCCAAATTATATAAAAGCGTTTGAAATAGGTGTATTTCGACAATGATGGTTCATAAGAAAACTGAAATTTTGACAACCTGCAAAAACGTCAATTTTTTCATTTGAAACGAACAAAATCGAGGAGGAAATCATCACTTTTTCAGAAGCATCTGACAAAGAACTATTTGCCTTAACAATACAACTGAAGGAGATAGGGACTTTGGGTGGATCATGGACACCGGTGCGTCTCAACACATGTGTTGGAACAGAGCATATTTTGACAATTTTTACCCAATATCTCGGAAGAAAATTTATTAAGCGGACGGACAATTTATCATCTCTAACGCTAAGGGCAGGGAAACACTCAAATTTCCCATCGACGGTAAACAAGTTGAAAGAACACTCACCGATGTCCTCTATGTTCACGACTTCAAGAAAAATCTCCTCTCCACTTCGCTTGTAAAAAACAAAGGCTTCGAAGCGTTTCATAAAAATTGAAAGCAAATAGTCACTAAACTTGGTAGAGTAGCACTCGTAGGAACACGAGGTCCTAACCTGATATATAGGCTTGATCTTGTATATATAAATGAAAAATATGTTTTATATTCGGCTGTCCTGTTTGACAATGGCTTATGACATAACAGACTGGGTCATATCCACCATGATTGTCTTGACAGAATGGTAAAGCAAGGTATAATTACATGTGTAAAGATTAGTAACAAAGAAGAATTTTTTTGTATTGGATGTGCTCTATGAAAGATTCTTTAAAATTCTTTACCTTCCGAAAGCAGCCATAGAGCAGCTACAGTAAAATTAATATAGTTTGATGTATGGGGACCGGCTCTCATACCATCACCTAGTGGATTTCGATTCATGGTGAGCTTTACAGATGACTTTTCTAGATTCACAAAAATCTACTATATGAAAGAGAAGAGTGAAGTGTTCTCCTACTTCAAAGAAATCAGGGTAAAAATAGAAAATTCACGGGGTTCCTATCTTCACATTGAGATTAGATAAAATCGGGGAGTACCTATCGCGGGACTTCATCAACTATCTGAAATAAAATGGAATTTTTTGTCATTTCACGGTCCCATATTCTCTTGAACAGAGTGGTGTAGCTGAAAAAATAAATAGGACACTAATAAATAGTGACAGATCAATGATAGCGGACAAAAATATAAATGCGAAATAAAATAAATAGGACACTAATAGATAGTGCCAGATCAATGATAGCGGACAAAAATATAAATGTGAAATTCTCGGCTAAACTTCCAATTGTGCGCATATATTAAAAAGAGAATAGAATCCAAAGCAGTTAAAGGAAAGACGCCATATGAATTATAGATAGGAACTAAACCGGAAGTTAGTCACTTTAGAGTATTTGGGAGTAATGTTGTCATGTTAGATAATTCTCCAAATAAATGAAAAATGCAGCCAAAAGGTGTAGTTGATATCTTACTAGGCTACAATGACCAATCAAAAAAGTAAAAAGTATATGTACATGATGAAAAGAGAACCTTTGCTACTATAATTATAAGAATTAAAGATAAAGAGAAGTAAGTTGATGTCTTTCAAATTACTGCAGATAAAAAGGATGCTTAAATTGCCGAACATATGATTTTAGAACACAAACCATGGCCAACATTGAGTATTCGAGAGACACCACACACGGGAAGCGATGAGAATGATTCATAGTTGATCTAGCTATGAAATGTTGTCATTACTGACCCTTTGACAGATGGAGCTAGAGACGAGAATAGAACACGAGACAAAATTAGGTAATCTCTGAATCAACGACAAATTGATCCATTCGCTGAACGGGGAATAGACAGAAATTCGCAAATTAGCGACGACACAACCTTGTCGCTGAACAAGCGAGCATATCATCTCATCGTCGACTTATCAAATCCAATCAAAAATGGACAAGCACTCACACAAAAACGGGTTAGTGCAAGGGTTCCATCAATTTCAACCTCAAAATTTCCGAGGAAAGAAGGACAAACACTCGACAAAATGCAAGTGCAAACCATTATGTTTTCTCAACAAATTTAGCAAATCCTTTTACCATTTAGTAAGTGTTTATCGCACCTGAAAAAAAACATTAGATAGTAGCGGTAAATCACGAAATGAAATCAATTATGGAGGCTCAAACGTGGTAACTTTTAGAACTTCCTCCGGATTGTAAAGCAATTAGGAGTAGCTCGCCTTTTAAAATAGAACATAATCCAGATAATACTATTAAAAGATACAAAGCTAGGCTAGTAGCAAAGGCTTATAATTAAAAAGAAGGAATTGACTATAAAGAAACATTTTCACCAGTTGTCGGATATCGAACTTTACGCATTCTGTTAACCATAGCAGTATTAGAAACATAGAAATACATCAAATAGATGTCTGCATTTTGTTAACCCTAGCAGCCATAGAAAACATGGAAATACATCAAATGGATGTCCGCATTTTTTTAACCCAAGTAGCCATAGAAAGTATGGAAATACATCAAATGGATGTTAAGACTGCCTTCTTACACTGGGAAGTAGAGGAAGTAATATATATGTACCAAGAGAAGAGAAGGAAAATCTAGTGTGCAAACTATTGAAATCACTCTATGGGCTTAAGCAGGCCCCAAGACAATGAAATCTAAAATTAGATGAGTATTTTATTAGTCTCGGTTATACTAGGATTAGCTTTGATCACTCAGTTTATGTTATCGAAGGAGAGGATGGAAAAAATTTCTTGTTGCATATGTTGATGACTTGTTGATTATTTCAAAAACCGCAGTAGTCATAGAAAGTATGGAATTACATCAAATGGATGTTAAGACTGCCTTCTTACATTGGGAAGTAGAGGAAGTAATATATACATACCAAGAGAAGAGAAGGAAAATCTAGTGTGCAAACTATTCAAATCACTCTATGGGCTCAAGCAAGCCCCGAGACAATGAAATCTAAAATTAGATGAGTATTTCATTAGTCTCGGTTATACTAGGATTAGCTCTGATCACTCAGTTTATGTTATGGAAGGAGAGGATGGAAAAAAATTCTTGTTGCATATGTTGATGACTTGTTGATTATTTCAAAAATAATTGAGGGAGTTAACAAAATTAAAACAACCTTAAAATATAGGTTTGAAATGAAAGATTTAAGAGAGGCAAAGTATATTTTTGCTAAATAAGTAGAGAGAGATAGGAGTAAGAGAATAATAAGCCTTACAGAAAAGGAGGCTACATGGAATGTGTTGGAAAAATTTGACAAAAATGATGTAAAAGGAGTTGCCACTCCTATGGAATTCAGACAAATATTATAAAGACCAAAATTAGACTCACGAATAATTGTGGGAGACAGTATAGAGTTACGGGAGTCATAATTTATGGAAAATATTCCTTATCAATAGATTGTTGGGAGTTTAATCTAATTTATGAATTGCACACGTCCGGACATTGCGCCAGCATTAAGGGCTTTGAGTAGGAGTCTTCAGAATCAAATAAAATCAAATTGGGAGGTAGCAAATCAAGTCCCAATATACTTGGCAGGAACTCAAGAGTTCAAGCTAACTTTTGGTGGAGATGAAGTAAAAATGCAAACATGGAATGATGCCAGCTATATTGAGATACCAAACAGACGATCGACAACGAGATATGTTTTGCAAGTAGGAAATGTAACTTGCTGCTAGAGCATCAAGCTTCAAAAAATCACTGCCCAATCAAGAATGGAGGCTCAATACATGGCTGCATGCTCAGCAATCAAAGAATTGCTATGGGAAATCTCTACATCAAGAGCTTGGATTTATACAAATTGGTGTGCAAACCTTGTGGTGTGACAATCAAGCTGCCATTGCTATTGCATCTAATCGTGCACATCACTTTAAGAGCAAGCATATGAATACCAAAATTCATTTTTTTTGTGAGAAAGTCTTTTCTAGATTTGTGAAACTTTGTTATTTACCGGATGAAGAAATGGTGGCTCACATGTTGACAAAGGCCTTACTTGCTCCTAAGTTACAATTTTGTAGAGATGCTTGTGGCTTACGTGGTTAAGATAGTCTAAATCTTTAGGGGAGTGTTGTTTTATAAAATCTTTAGTCCTCTTTATATTCTGTGAAAGGAAAACTCTAGGACTTAAAAACATTTTCAAAGTTGTTTCAAACTCTGTATCAAAATTAGTGTAATTTGACAATCTGAACTGTGCAAAACTAAAGAGATCACATCCGACGGTTCCTAAGTAAAATAAAAATTAGGAATATATGTGCACTATTTAATTATGATATACCGTCCAATAGACAGGATCGGACCGACAAAAACTTATTATAATCTGAAAGTGGACCACTGTGACGCGGCGGGTCTCGTCACGTATAAGGTTTCAATGGCGTTGATAGCTTTGTGGAAACAAGAGTTTGTCTTCATATGTATTTTTTTATTAGTGTGTAAAGTTAGTAAAAGACGTATATAGAAAATTAGGGTTTGTTTGCTTGTATGAAACAGTAGACTTACTGTTGAGAAATTTAACATACATCGCGTATCTAATTAGATTACATTAGAGTACGTTTAAAGAGTACTGTAATAATTTTTATAGCACTGTGATTAGCTTGTTAGGCAATTGTAGAATTTATTTGTATAAATTTTAGGACTTAGTGACTTTCATGTATTCCTTTTATGAGGTTTAAATGAGCACTTATATGCATTTTAAATGACATTCTCTAGGCTATATCTCTTGGGTTAATAACGCGTTTTTCTTTAAACTTTGTGAGTTTTTAGCAAATGCGATAAATTATACACTTCTATAGTTTGGGGATATTTGGCGACATTGATTGATTTACGCAATAGGTCAAAGTCGGTATCTTAAGTGTTTCCTGTCTTTGGTTTTTATGATGGCCACTACTTCAGCAACAGCTTGTGCTGCACCGGTTAACATAGAAAAATATTTGTTACCAATATTGTTATTAGCGAAAACACATATATTTGTTAGAAACATGGTTCGTAGTTTATTTTACTTTTTTTTGTGAGCGTGAACAATAAACGTTGTTTGTTACCAATATCTTTGTTGTCGCAAAATAAAAGATATGATAGAAACATGTTTTATGGAATTTGCTAACTCTCTTTTTGTTTGTTAACAATAAAATTTGCTCGTTAATATCTTTGTTGTTAATGAGAACACAATTTTGTGTTGCAAATATAGTTTAGGGTTTCTGTTTACAGTTTTCTGTGAGCGTAATAATCAACGATGTTCTTTACAAGAATTTATTGTTAGCAAACACAAATTTTAGTTATAAACATGGTTGAGAGTTTATTTGAACAATTTTTGTTGAAGTTAACAATATAAAGTGTTTGTTACCAATATTGATGTTAGCGCAAACACCAATTTGTCTTCCAAACATGGTTAGGAGTTTATTTTACCTATTTTAGTGAGCGTGAACAATAAACGTTGTTTGTTACAAATATCTTTGTTAACAAAAATTCAAATTTGCGATAGAAACATGTTGTTTTGTGACATCTAGAGCAGCACTAACTCACGCTAAATCACAAGCCATCACAAAACCAAAAGAGGAAGCACTCAAGATAATGACTTTGACCCACTGCATAAAGCAGTTAATATGTCCAAATGGCCCCAAACTACACTTTGGTACGGTTTATCCTAAGTGTTGACAACGCACAAAGTTTCAAAAAAAACGCCTTATTAAATCAAGAGATATAGCCTAAAAAATATTCCTTAAAATGCACGAACGTACCTTTTGAAACCCTGTACAAAGAATACATAAAAACACTAAGTCTTAGAATGTATACTAATAAATTCTATTGCTCTCTATCTAGCCAGTCACAACACTCTAAAGAATGTTACGGTACTTTTTAACCGTACTCTAAAGTAATTTGAACTAGGTACTTGATGTACGTTAAATTAGTCAATGGTGCGTCTACTGTTCCGTACAAAAGGACAAACCCTAATTGTCTATGAACAAATTTTACCAATTGTACATACTAATAAACAATTACACGTGAAAACAAACTTCCGATTCCACAAATCTATCACCGTCATTGAAACTTTATACGTGACGAGATCTGCCGGGTCATAGTGGTCCACATTCAGATTCAGGTGAATCTTTGTCGGTACCAACCTATCTATCGGAAAATATTGGACGGTAGTTCATATGTAGGTCGTGTGCGCCATTTCGTAATATTTCTTTTACTTAGTAGTCTTCCGATGTGATCTCATTAATTTTTTACAGTCCATATTGTCAAGTTACACTAATTCTGATACATGTCTGAATTGTTTCTAAGTCTTGTAGTTTTCCCCTCACAGAATATAGAGAGGACTAAAGCTTTTAAAACCATAACTCCCCAAATCTTTAAACTATTTTAGCCACTTAACCCATAAGTATCCCTGCAAAAATTGTAACCAGGCTAGAACCACCTAAATACCTTAAGATTTTCACCGCCAATTTCTAGTCTGTGTTCTCCCGTTTTTGTAAACTCATGCTCAAACCTCTTATGGATATTGTAATAAAATGCCTTATGTTATTCATATTATGAATAAGATTCCAAAAATTGTGTCTTTAGCAAATCCTTCCCTTAAACTTTGACTCCCCTAACACTTGTATTCTAATGATATTCTTAGTCTCCGTTAAATTTTGTGTTTTTAACTTGTTCTTTAAAATTGTCCTTAATTTTCGTGACTCCTTCAAGGGACATGTCTATAATCGGTTGGCTTTTTTCAATAACTTTTCGATCCGGTGAAAGTTCTATAATTTCACAAGTTTGGCCATCCAATATAGGTGTCGCCGTATCATTTGTTGCCGCCACGATATGTTTTTTATCCGGTTCTAAAATTTCCTCTTGAAGGGTAAGAGGCCCCCTTTCATTATCAAATATTGCATAGCCGTTTCTCATGGCATTCCTCTAGTTAATTCTTGATCCCCCCTCTGGAAATTTTGAGGTTGGAGGCGAAGGTTTGGTTCGATTGTTAGGTGCTGGTTTTTACAGAAGCGACGGTCCATCAGTGCTTAAAATTTGTAGTTTAGTGACGAGAGGGTCTCGTTGCTTATCCAACGACATGACATAATCTTCGTCATTTGTGGTACACCCTCATGTGGACGTTTTCAAAATGTTAGCGACGACATCATTTTGTCCCTGGTTTCAGCGATGAAGTTGTCTCGTCGCTACTTCTTGTTTTTCCTCCGACGCTCGTCATTGATGATTTAGCAACGAGATCATCTCGTCTCTAGCTCAACGACAAGACATGCACGTCGTTACATGTGTTCAACACCTTATTGAGTTCTTGTAACTATTCAACCTTGTCTATTAAAGGTCTAAAAATGACATAACAACAAGACATGCACGTCGTTACTTGTGTTCAACACCTTATTGAGTTCTTGTAACTATTCAACCTTGTCTATTAAAGGTTTAAAAATGACATATTCAGGAACTTTTTTTGCCTTTTTCTCAACTGACTCAGAAATGTCAGCTCCTCATCTTTGATTATGATATTTCTTGTTATTACTATCCTATTCTTTTCAGGTACATATACTCTATATTTTTCTGACAAATCATTGTAACCAACTTGGACTGTCATTGCAACCAACTAGGAGTGCAGGTTTACATTTCACCTCCATTTTCCTCCTAGTTATAGTACTATCTGAATAAGAACCTTACTACCAAATACTCTAAGATGTGTGACAATTGGTTTTTCCCTAGTTTATATCTCACGAGGAGATTTTCCTTTGATTAATCCAGACTCTATTCTATTTTTGATATATGTGGCACAGTTTAAGGCCTCAGCCCAAAATTTCATATCTACATTTTTGTCTACTAGCATTGATGTGGCGATTTCAATTAATGTTTTGTTTACTTTCTTTGCTCCGTCATTTTTCTCTAAATTTTTATGGGATATTCCTTTTTTTTCAGTTAAGTGATAAAATCTCGTGATAGATATTCTTTTTTGTTGTCCAATCTCAAAGTTTGTATTGGAAGTTTGTGAATTTCCTCCCTCCTGGTTTTGAATTCTTTGATGTGGGAAAACACTTCAATTTTCGCCTCCATGAATTAGATTTTCGTGTAGCTTGAGTAGTCATTTTTGAATGTCACCATGTACCTCATTTCTCCTCTAGATGTGATCTTAGCCAATCTCCTCTATACATCCAATTGAACTAGTACTAACATTTTTTGTGTTTTATGGATGCTCTCACAAAAAAAATGATTTATATGTATCCTTTCGAGAGCATATCCATTGCATAATGTTCCTTTCTTTTTGGTAAATTCTACGCGTTCTATTACACCTTCCTTTTTCCTATCTATTTTCCACCCAAAATCTCTTTCGCTTGTAGTTGTGTTAGTAAGTGCAATAAGTGAATTTTCTTTCATTCCGAAAAACTTGTGAATTTTCGTTTGTTTCCAAAAAATTCACTTGTTCTTCATTTATCATCAATTTTTAGGAGAAGACAAAAGTTTTTGTAGGTCGGCGAAACTTTGATTTTCGTATATACTAACTTGGACGAAAGGTTCCAGTTTTAGTAGTCATTTCATATTTTGGACAACTTCTATAGCCATGTCGTTTTTCATTACAATAATAACATATATCAAGTCTTTGAGAAAATTGAATCTGACTGTTGCAAAATTTTTCTTTTGAAACGCTTTTTGTATCAAAAGTTTTTGATTGTTTACTACCTTTAAAAGCTTCTTGACTAGGCTCTTTATATAAAATATACTGAGTTGCTATCGCTAGATTCCACTCGGCCTGCGGTGATTTTTTCAAATTGTCAAAGGCTCCTTTATATTCACTAAGAAGCCCTCTCATCAAAAACGGTGCTTGTTGGTCATTAGGAAAAGTTGTTGGTCATTAGGAAAAGTGCCACCTGAACAAGCATTTTCTACAAGTAACTTTCTCAAACCATAACAGTATTTTGACATAGTACCACCAGAGTACTTATACTCGGTAGTGATCATTTGGTGTTGAACATTAGTCTTGTTGTGTATGTCTTTTAATGGATTCCAAATTTCCAAAGCCTTTTTAATTTAAATATGCGCCATTCCAAGCTCTTTTGACATACGTAAATTGATGATGTGGAGACACTGCAAATTTTTCATCTTCCATCCTGCATTTGATTCCACCAAAGGTCTATCCAAGACATCCAGAAGGCTAAAATATAACTCCACCATATTTGCCCAATAGATATATTCCGTGCCGTTGAGAATAGGTAACCTTAATGGAGGGCCCGTAATGTGTTGGGCTGTAACATCTAGAGCAGCACTAACTCCCTCTTAATCAAAAGCCATCACAGGACCAAAAGAGGAAGCATTCAAGTTACCGACTTTGATGCACTGCATAGAGCAGTCAATATGGCCAAATAGCCCCAAACTGCACTTGAGTATAGTTTAACGCGTGTGTTGTCAACTCACATAGTTTTACGCAAAACGCTTGATTAAAACAAGAGATATAGCCAAGAGAATATCCTTTAAAATGCATTAAGGTGCCATTTGAAACTTTGTACAAAGAATACATAAAAACACTAAGTCCTAAAATTTATACTGATGAATTATACTTCTCTCTCTATAGTTAATCACAACATTGTAAAGAATGTTACGCTATTTTCTAACCCTACATAAGTTATTTAAACTGGGTACTTGATGTAGGTTAAATTAGTCAGCGGTGCGTCTACTGTTCCGTACAAAAGGATAAACCCTAATTGTCTACGAACAAATTTCACTAACTATACATACTAATAAACAATTACACGTGAAGAAAAACTTTCGTTTCCACAAAGCTATCACCGACATTAAAACTTTATAGGTGACGAGATCGGCCACGTCATAGTGGTCCAAATTGAAATTCTAATGAATCTTTGTCGGTCCGATCTTGTATATTGGACGGTATCGGACGGTATCGGATGGTATGTCATATTTAGGTCGTGCACGCCATTTCATAATCTTCCTTTTACTTAGGAGTCGTCCGATGAGATCTCTTTAACTTCGTAAAGTCCATATTGTCAAAATACACTAATTCTGATACATGTCTGAATTGTTTCTAAGTCTTGTAGTTTTCCCCTCAATGAATATAGAGAGGAATAAAGCTTTCAAACCAACAAAACATGTTTTAGGGATTTTTTTAACACTCTTTGTGTACGTTAACAATAAAATTTGTTCATAAATATTTTTATTGTAAAGGCAAACACAAATTTTTATTGCAAATATAGTTTTTATTTAGTGTTTTTCTCAGTGTAATAATAAACGTTTTCGTTACAAGAATTTATTCTTAACGCAAACACAAATACAAAATATTACCTTGTTCAAAGTTTACTTGAACATTTTTTGTTAGCGCTAACAATACAACGTGTTTGTTGCCAATATTGTTGTAAGCGCAAACACAAAGCTGTGTTTTAAACATGGTTAAAGCTTTATTTCACCTCTTTCTGTGAGCGCAAACAATAATCTTTGATGGTTCAAATATCTTTGTTACCATAAACTCAAATTTGTGATAGAAACATGGTTTAGGGTTTATTTAGCTCTTTTTGTGTGCGTTAACAATAAACTTTGTTCATTAATATTAATGTTGTTAACGCAATCACAAATTTGTGTAGAGATGTAGTTGAGGTAGTTTTGATCACTGTTTTTGTGAGCATACTAATTAAAAAATATTTTCTACAAAAAAATATTGTTAGCGCAAACACACATTTGAGTTATAAACATGGTTAAGAGTTTATTAGAACTATATTTGTGAGCGTTAACAATATAAATTGTTTGTTGCCAATATTGTTGTTATCGCAAACACAAAGTTGTGTTACTGTTGATTTTGGAAATCTTTAATTCTCAGTAAATAGATGTTTGAGGGGAGGTTTTAGGACTTAGAATCTATTATGTTCAAAGACCTGTAAAACTTACCTTAAATAGTGTGACAACAAAAAAACACTAAAGTGTAGCGTAATTCCACAAGGACACGCGTCCTCACTTGAGGACAGTGTAGGTATTTTGGAATGGCATCGACGCCCACATACGCATGTCACACATTGAACGGGTGGAGTCTTAGAATCGGACGAAAGAAGAACATAGCGGTTATCTTGGAAATGATCCAGTATCGGACTATGCAATCGTGGTTGATATGAATCAAGTCGACGGACGAGATTCATAAGATAATCACAATTAACTTAGCTGGCAGGTGTTTTCGCAACAACCGGTTGGAAGAATCCGGACAGTAGTAACTAGACCAGCGGCGAGTATTTTTATAATCACTTAGTATTGATTTCTACGTAATGATGATTGTACGGTGGTCGATTAGTTTTACCGTGATTAGGAGTACTTAGATCTTAGTGGCATTTTGGTTTGTAGGCGTACCTCTCAATTACACTTGTATCGCAGATACAACACTATGTAATAGGACTAATAAGAGTAAATACTCACTGCGAGTATAAGACTTAGGACTTAAAATATTTTATGTATCCATACTTCCACACAGTGTAATCTGCAAAATGTTTTTCGGAAACTTTTGAGTCACATATCTTGGAGTATGATGAATCAATTGGGTTCAAACTTTAGGAGTTGTCTTTCTTTTTATTATTCTATACTCTCGTATGGTTTGAAGCATTTTGGATCATTGTGTCAGGTTTGGTGAGCTGTAGAAAACAACTGTTTGGTTGGATTCTTGGTAAGCTTCTGTGAGTGAATTATGTCTATTTCTACTTCTACTCCTGCTGCTTCACCTTCCCCAATGGTTGTAGAACAACAAGTTATGTGCTTTTCATCAAGAATTCCTATCTTCTCGATGGAAATGTATGTTTATTGGGGCGATATGGTGGAAATACACTTCGAAAATGTTAACCTTTTGGATATTTTGGATGGTTCCTAGAGAAAACAGATGCATCTTACTCAAAGAAAAATTCACAAGCTCGATCTATTCTAAAATTTTGTATCTCAAAGGAATTGGCTATGTCTCGGATAAAAATGAAAAAAAAGATCGATATATGGAAGTCTCTTAAAGAAGATTATGAAAAGGCTAATGTCCAACAATAACTATTTTTGGCTCGACAAATTTGAGACTATAAATACACGGGCGACACAATGGCAAAATATGGTAACAAGTTTCAAATTTTAATTGACTCTCATGCGTGTGCTAGTGGATTATTCCCTCGGTTTTAGCAGGCTGCATTGCTAATAAGGGGTCTTCATACTACTATGAAAGCAGCGTCTAATAGGTTGAAACAGAAAGATAAAGCTAGCACGACTTTACAGTTATCTATTAATTTGATATTAGAGGAGGCTGATTCTAAAGTACTCAATGCTGAAAAGTAGGTAGAGGCCTTTCACACAGACTTTGTCAAAAATGCTGAGTTTAATCAGCAGAGAAATCAATTTAATCAACAAAGAAATCGGTTTAACCAGAACTAGAATCAGTTTAATCAGTTTAATCAGGGAGAGAATAGACAGTCTTTCAATGCTTTTTTTATTGGAATGAAAAAGGTCATGGGTATAAGTTCTATCCTAAGCTTAGAAGAGCTAACGAAACAGGTTTATCCATTCCTAGATGGCAACAAATCGAATTTAATCAAGGTTTTACAAGATCTATATCTCGCGGAAAGTCTTTGACATTTGCTGACGAGGAAGTAGAAGATTTATTTGATATGGCGGCAGCAATGGAGGATGCAAAAGACACTGGATGGATAATGGACACGGGAGCGTCCGCACACATGTGCTATAACATGGCAATTTTCAAAAATATGAAATCTACACTTGAAAAGAATATCTACTATGTCGTGGTATGAGTGTGCAAACATGTTCTGTAGGCGATGTCTCTTTGCTAGTTGATATAGAGGGCAAGGCAGCCGAGAGAATTCTTCATAATGTTCTCTTTGTCTCGGATTTAAAAAAAAAATGTTTTCAACTTCTTTGGGAGAGAGTAAAGGGTTTGAGGTCAATTTGAAACATGGTCTGTAGGTTGTTAGCAGAAATGGAAAGATTGCATTCACATGCACTAGAGATTCAAGCAAAATTTATTGTTTAGATATGCTTGATGATAAAGAAAATGTTGTTTTCTATTGCGGTGCATTATCTTCCGATGAGCTGTGTCATAAAAGATTAGGCCATGTGAACTTTGACAGTTTGAAAAAGATGGTACATGCTGGTAAAATAAAAGGAGTTACTCTTTCAGATTAGTCAGCTAAAATGTATGATGGCTTTGCACTAGGGAAAATACATAGATAACCGTTTCCTTAGGTATTTAAACATCAGTCCACTAAACTTTTGCAATTAGTTCATTCTGTTGTTTTTGGACATGCAAAGGTACCATCTGCCGGAGGGATGAAACATATGGGGGGATGAAACATATGGGGGGATGAAACAAATGGTTACGTTTACAGATGATTTTTTGAGGTTTACTATGTTGTCCATAGCTTATTTCAGCCATGGATTACTCACGGAAACACCCACAGACTACCTCAAAAACAGCTGACAACTTCACAAACTAACCACTTAGACTGTTCACAGAATCTTACTGAGATACTGGAATACAATGAAACTTCACACACATATAGATTCTATATTATAGAATAAATCCACAAAGTTTCACATGAAAGCACAATTCAGAGTGATCACACCAACAGGTCAAAGATGCAGAAAACAGTCTGCCATAGCTTTGATTAACTTGACTGCGATACATAAAATAATCTAAGTCCTGCAAGTTATACTCAGAGTACGGAGGCATATCAGCCGTACTGTATCTACTCTAATAACCTAACTAGTCAAAAGGACAAACCTCTGTTGTACAGAATATTTACACCGTACTCTTCATATGTTAAAAACTAAGCTACCACTAAGCAACCACTAAGCTACCACTATCGTTTAATCATCATTACTTGAAATCTATCCTATTCATATTATCCGTAGTTGCGCTGGCTGCGCTTTCCGTACGGATCATGAAAATAGCCGCAACTGCGTTGACTTAACTGGGTCGCAGCTGCTCTGTACCGGCGGCGCCTATTTCAACATTCCGTTTATTTTACATCGGATCGCTTCGCGATCCGCCGTCCATTTGTCATTGCTTGTTCACACCACTCAATGAGTCTTTTACGTAACTTTAATTATCAATCCGTTCGCTCCCCCAATCCGTGAATCTATTCAAACCTCCATATTAAATCCAATTAGCAGTTACGCACGAAACTGACTTTTCAAAACAACACTTCCCCGAAAATTTAGTTTCGTGCACCCAGAAAAATATGCAGCGTGTATTGCTATGTTGCTACGCTGCGCTAGTTTGACATCGCAGCGCAGTATGAAGACAAAGTGCAGCGTGTACTGCTATGTTGCTACGCTGCGCTAGTTTGACATCGCAGCGCAGTATGAAGACAAAGTGCAGCGTGTACTGCTATACTGCTACGCTGCGCTAGTTTGACATCGCAGCGCAGTATTAATACAAAGTGCAGCGTGTACTGCTATGCTGCTATGCTGCGCTAGTTTGACATCGCATTCCTAACTGCTGCTCTTTTTCACCTTTAACTTTCTCCTCATAGCCTCATCTACTGAGACTAAAGCTTTCAAATTCTACACTCCCCTAAAGCTTTAGACTCATTAGGCCATGCTGTACGCAAATGTTTCCAAATAAAAATTATTTAAATATTCAAAATTCTGTATCAACCTCTATTGTTCATCATACAATAAATTTAGCAAAAATAACACATCACCAGTGCTTTCCCGACGTCGCCATTGCTTTTGCTGCCCTCTGCCAATTCTCAGTCGCTTGCTGCCTTCTTTCAAAAAGTGTCCTGTAATAGCTCCTCTTACGCCATAAATGCATAACCCCTGAATATTTAGTTGCCTTCACCAGGAATAAAATAATCAGCGTGTAAGTGTCATACGTCACCACTCATTTCGCTGCGTCGCTATGGTGCGTCGCTGTTCGCGACGCGAACTTCTTCTGATGATTCTCCACTGCTTTCTTTGCGCTACTACGCTGTGTCACAGCTTCGCGACGTGAACTTCTTCGAATGATTCTCCACTGCTTTTGCTGCGTTCTGCCATGTCTCCCGAATTTTTCGTTTTTGAACAAGCCATTGATTCCGCCACCTCCTTCGTCTTCAAAAATACATAAATAAATCTTTTCGTTTCTTATTAACTAACTCAACAAGGAAGAACACCAAATCTAAGATCCTACCAAAAATAGAATGTCAAACGAAGTAGACTGTATAAGACATGCTTATAATATAAGTTTTTCCAAAATTAAGATTTCTCTAAATTCACGTTCTCCAGAAAATCATTTCTCTTGCTCTCTTCTCTTGATCACTTTCTGAGCATGTTTTCTTCTACCCCTGATCCTTTGAATATTACATCTTCTTTTTGTTTTCCTCATGATCTTTTGTCTTGTTTGAAAGTTTACACTTCTGTCACAATTTTCTCCTCGTTTAATGTCAAAAATACTAGTTTTATGTTTCACCTTTATGTTTTTCTCCATACATTTGCTACTTCCATCAACTTCATTCATCTGAGAAATTCTAATTTTGATTCTTCTTCTTTTCAGCTGCACTATTTTCTTGCTATTTTCCTTTCCTATATTTTTAACTTTTGCATTTCTATTACATTTTTCACTCCCACAAACTTCTTTTCTCACTCCAATTTTTTGAACAGTTTTTCTTTGTTCTTCTCCTAGTTCACCAATTTTCACGTCCACCTTATTTCTAGTTTCTGCTTCAAAGTGTCCATCTCTTCCTTCAACTCCTCTTACTTTAGTTAACAACCTTTCTTGTAAGCAATTTTCACTCATAGATTTGTCATCTGATAAGGTCACAAAAATCGTGTCCTTCTCTCTTTTGTCCTTCACCACACTATCTTCGGTGGCATAACTCATTTCACCTCTTTCCACATTATACACCTCATTCCTGATTCCAGTTTTCTTCATATCTTCACCCGGTCCTTCTAGAAATACTGGGTTAAATTTATTAGTCTTTATGTTTAAGTATTTTTCGGCTTCCACTTCCAAGTAACCTTCACTTCCTCTAATTTCTCTTACTTCAAATAACTCTTCCTCCTTTAACTCTTTGTTACTCACCAATCTGACGTCGTGAAAAGGGACAGACACCAAATCCTTTTCTGTCACCTCCTCCTTTACTCCATTCCAAACAACACACACGGTCGGTAAGTAGATAAATTCGTCAACACACGATGTATGCCTTTTGTCATTTGTCGAGTCTTGTCTCTCACTCACGAAGTCACTTGATTCCTTTCTTGTTGGGGTTCGAACTAGGTTGTTTTCCCATCCATCTCTGAAATTTCGTGTAACACATGCACTTTTATACGATGGACATACCCTGAAGGTATGTCCTAAATCATTACAGTAAAAACAATTCTTTGTTCGATCTCCGAACTCACTATTACTTTTAAATTTCTGAAACTGTGACTTAGATTCTTTTATATTCCTTTCACTTGATAAGACCCTTCTATTAGCCTCTTCATCTAAAATAACTCGTCTAGCTACAGTTACGCTCCAATCATTTTTATCAATTAAAGTCAATCGATCTAGTGCACTCTTATATTCTTTAGGTAGACTTCTCATTAACAAGATAGCTTGTTGAGCATCTGTAAAGTTTCCTCCTGCCAAATCATTTTCTGCAAATAATACTTGTAAGTCAATACAGTGTTTCTCCATACTACCTCCTACATACTTGTGTTCAACTATTTTGGTAACACTACTAAGCCAATGATATAAAGAAGTCTTTGCATACATACTTTCTAAGCACATCCATAATTCAGCTGCCTTTTTAACACTTATGTATGACATTCCTAAATCCGGAGTCAAGGAGTTCTTAATAACCCTTAGACACTCATGATTTTTACTTTTCCATCCATTTGAAGTTTCGGCCAAGGTACCGTCCACCACATCCATTAGTTCCATCATCTCGAAGTAGCTCTCGAGCGCACACTTCCAGTAGTGATATTTTGATCCATCAAATATAGGTAGCCATGGGTGTGGGCCCATAACCTGTTGTCCATAGCTTATTTCAGCCATTGATTACTCACGGAAACACCCACAGACTACCTCAAAAACAGCTGACAACTTCACAAACTAACCACTTAGACTGTTCATAGAATCTTACACAGATACTGGAAGACAATGAAACTTCACACACATATAGATTCTATATCATAGAATAACTCCACAAAGTTTCACATGAAAGCACCAATCAGAATGATCACACCAACAGGTCAAAGATGCAGAAAACAGTTTGCCATAGCTTTGATTAACTTGACTGCGATACATAAAATAATCTAAGTCCTGCAAGTTATACTCAGAGTACGGAGGCATACCAGCCGTACTGTATCTACTCTAATAACCTAACTAGTCAAAAGGACAAACCTCTGTTGTACAGAATATTTACACCGTACTCTTCATATGTCAAAAACTAAGCTACCACTAAGCAACCACTAAGCTACCACTATCGTTTAATCATCATTACTTGAAATCTATCCTTTTCATATTATCCGTAGTTGCGCTGGCTGCGCTTTCCGTACGGATCATGAAAATAGCCGCAACTGCGTTGACTTAACTGCGTCGCAGCTGCTCCGTACCGGCGGCGCCTATTTCAACATTCCGTTTATTTTACATCGGATCGCTTCGCGATCCGCCGTCCATTTGTCATTGCTTGTTCACACCACTCAATGAGTCTTTTACGTAACTTTAATTATCAATCCGTTCGCTCCCCCAATCCGTGAATCTATTCAAACCTCCATATTAAATCCAATTAGCAGTTACGCACGAAACTGACTTTTCAAAACAACATACTAAAGTATATTTTATAAAAGACAAGAGTGACGTCTTCAGCTACTTCGAACACTACAAAGCATGGGTGGAGAAACTACATGGTCTGCCAATTCTATAACACAGCGGCGAATATACGTCAAAAGAGTTTGAACATTTTCTACTTAAAGAAGGTATAAGTCATCAGCTAGCTGTTCCATATTCACCGAAACAAAATGGGGTTTCAAAAAGACTAAATAGAACTATCACAAATAGATGTAGATCCATGCTTGCAGATAAAACTGTAGATCCGAAATTCTAAGCTGAAGCATTAAATTGTGATGTTTATATAAAGAATAGAATAGAGTTAAGATTGGTAGAGACTTCTCCTTCCAAAATCTAGACTGGTAAAAAACTCGATCTTAGTCATTTTAAGGTTTTTTAAAGTAAATGCTTTATTTTAGATACATCTAAAGATAGATAGAAAATGGAACAGAAAGGATTACCGGGTATTTTGTTGGGTTATGATGATCACTCCAAAGGGTATAGAGTCTTTGTGTTTGATAAACAAAAAATAAATGTAGCAAGGAAAATTATTGTAAAAGATGAGCTTGACTCGGTATAGTTATTTCAAATGATAGACCAACAAAAACAGCAAAAAAAAAACAAGAATATGTCGTTTTAGAATGCAAACAAGAGATTATCACACAGATGCAAAAGACTCGCGTGGTGACACCGGTTTCTGAAAATCTCCAAATTCCTCAACAAGTTCATTTTCAGCCCGGTAAACAGCAATTGAATCTTACTCATTCTACACAGAGAATAAAAACAAATGCGAGAGATCCTACGATCTCAGCCTTAGAATTTACGGGAGGAAGACAATCTAGTAGTCGGTTGCAAACAAACTCCCACTTTTCCTACTCTGTTGCCTCAAGGGAACCTCTGACCATTCGGGAGGCCTTTTTTTCACCAGAACGACATCACTAGATCGAAGCAGCTAACGACGAAATGAAGTCGATCATGAAGGCTTAGACATGAGAGCTTTTGGATCTTCCCCCGAACTAAAAAGCAATAGGAAAAAAATGGGTATTCAAGGTGAAGTTAAATCCCAATAATACCATTGAACGATATGAGGCTAGGTTTGTGGCAAAGGGTTATAATCAAAAGAAAAGAATTGATTTTGAAGAAACATTTTCTCCACTTGTAAGATTTCCGACCGCTAGGATTTTGCTGTCCGTAGATGCTTTAGAAGATTTGGAAATACATCAAATGGATGTATAAAAAACCTTCTTGCATGGAGAGCTAGAAGAGATCATTTACATGCAGCAGCCTGAAATGTATGCAGAGCCAAGAAAAGGGCACTTAGTATGTAAATTGTTAAAATCTCTCTACGGCCTAGACAGGCCCCTATGCAATGGAATTTGGAGCTTGATGAATTTTTAATTAGCCTAGGATTTAAAACGATAAGCTCTGATCATTTTGTTTACGTTCTAAAGGGTGAGGATGGGATAGTGTATATAGCGGTGTATGTAGATGATCTATTACTAATTAGCAAATCAATGGTTGAAATTAATAAAATCAAAATTGCCTTAAAATCACGCTTCGAGGTGGAGGCGAAATATATTTTGGGTGTTTAGGGAGAAAGGTAGGAAATAACGGATTTTAAAAATTGACTGAAAAAGAGGCCATTGGAAACATGTTAGATGAGTATAGATTGCGGGGGTCAAAAGGGTGTATAACTCTAATAGAGTTTTGGCAGAAGTTAGAGGGAGATGAGACAGAACCGGGTGTTATTGTTAGTGAGTATTTAGAGTCAAGGTAAGATGATCCTATGACACTAATACCTTACAGATTGATGAGGCAAGTTTAATATATTTCATGAACAGTACCCGTCTTGACATTGCTGCAGCAGTTGGGGTACTGAGCAAGAGTCTACAGTATCTGAGAAAATTTGACCATGATGCAGCAAGAAAAGTCTTAAGATATTTGACAGGAACTAAAGACCTCAAACTCACAATAGGCAGAGGAGAACTAAAGCTGCAAACATGGAGTGATGCTAGCTATGACGACAAACCAAGCCTAAAATCCACCACCAAATTCGTTTTGCAAATTGGGAACGCGACTTGGGCAGCAAATTTCAGAAAGTCACGAGGCAATGATGTGTCCTCTATTGGACCACAGAATTCAAGAAGCCTCCACGTATTTTTTAACTAGCTCACTTTAAGCCACAACCACTAATGCCCAAGCAGAAAAATTAACAATCTAATTGCTCCTCTGTGCAGTTTGGACTCCTCTGAGAGCGTAGCAAAAAGAAACACTGAAAACGGCCAACCAGCTGATAAGTTATGAGGTGGCAAAGATGCCAATTTATACACACTCTCAAAGAGAGAGGTGACTGTCCAAAAAAATATGCTAAGTCCTACTTCCCTCTCACAACCCCTATCTACTACAATACGATCCAATCAAATAACTGTAAAGAACAGAAAGGTACTATAGACGATGTCCTTTCTGTACGGCCTGTGTACGACAAGGCCTTTAAGTGGACGCGTGTCTACATGTTACTCATCCGTATGTTCTCCAAAATTCTCGCGATCGAATATCATCTCTCCACGTGGCGCCAGGTTATGCCACGTCCAAAAACGCAAAAGTGACCATTCCGGGATATCGGGGGGATATTTGTCTTTAGATAAAAACCGACGTTATATGTTAGCCGTCGAAAAAATGTCCGATTCATTTGTTTTGTGTAGGATCACTTTAACACCAAATGTTAACTAGTTTTATGTTCTTTCATTCATATGTCCGTTAATCGGATTAAAGATTATAACACAGTTTAAGTATTTATCACACCCTACGTATTTTAGCAAACTTCTATGACAGACTGGTAAGATCTAACGGCTACGCCATGCTCTGCCAGTCGGAGGTTCGTGTTGTTTTGGAAAGCTTTAAGCCTCAGTAAATAGGTGTGTGAGGGAGGTCATACGACTTATAATATATTTTGTTCAAAGTCCTATAATACTTACCTAACTTAATGTGATAGTAGCAGAAGTATAGTAGAGTGTAATGTACTTTACAGGACAACGCGTCATCACCACATAACTCGCAAGTATTCAGGAAAAGTCACGGACGATTTATTACACATGTCACATGGCTGACGGGCAAAATTAGACGATCTGACGGACAAAAAGGAAAGCAGCTATTTTGGAATGGTCTTGTACGAGACAACGCAGTCGTGGTTGATATGATTCAAATCGACGGATGAGATTCATAGAGGGACCACAAGTGACTAAGATTACAGGTGTTGTTGCAACAGCCGGATGGACGCATCCGGACATTGATGACTCAGCAAGCGGCGAATACTTGTACGGCTACTATTTGAATATATTTGTGCAATGTTGGTAGATTAGTTTTTGGTGTGATTAAAACATGTATAGGTTTTGATGCTCCATTTCAACACCCAAAATATATCTTGCCTCCCCTAAATCCTTCATGTCAAATATGCTTCTAAGATCTTTCTTTAATTTACTAATCTTTTCCAAAGACTTACGTAATACCAACAGATCATCCACATAAATTGAAATTAAAATCACACCTTTCTCATCTTTAAACATATAGATATAATGGTCACAGCTGATCCGGATATATCCTTTACCGGTGAGAAACTCATCTAGTTTGTAATTCCACTGTCGGAGAGCCTACTTCAATCCATATAAAGACTTTATGAGCCTGCAGACTTTGCTCTCTTCTCCTTCCTCCACAAACCCCTCTGGTTGCCGCATGAGAATTCTTCCTCTAACTCACCATTGAGAAAGGCGGTCTTTATATCCATCTGGTGTATTTATATGTCTTCCGCTGGTGCCAAACTGAAGAGAATCCTTTGTGATAACAACCGAACAATTGGCTCAAAAGTCTCCTCATTCTCAATCCCCTTCTTTTGGGTGAACCCCTTTGCTACCAACCGAGCCCAATATCTCTCAATGGTATTATCTGGGTTCAGTTTTAATTTTAACACACATTTATACCTAATCGGCTCTTGGCTAGAGGACATTCCGCTAGTTCCCAAGTATTTTCTTCGATGATGGAGGCCATCTCATCATTTATGGCTCAAATCCATTTAACTTTCTCCGGACTGTTCACAACCTCCGAGTATGACTGAGGCTCATCAGGGTGAGATAGTTTATTTACCTTGTGAGCGGCCTGTTTTTCTTGTATCCTTTTGGTGCTCCTTCACCCTCCGTTAAACTCCGAAGCTGGAATGGAGGAAAGTGTTAGATTTCTCCTTACTGTCTTATCGGCTCCCGTATCTATAAGATTCGTTACCGGTTCCTCCTCGTCTGTCTCCTCGAATTTCATAGGAATATGTGAGGTTTTTGGTGGATCTTTTGTTTCTTGGATCTCCCTTGAATCTGCAATTTTTGTTTCACTCATATCCTTTTCACGAACGACCAAGTTCTCCTCAGTTTCGGACTCAAATTTGATTCTTATCTACTTGGTATCTTTGAAGGGGTCAAATGACTTCCCTTCATCCATGACAACTAGGTGTTTCACCAGAATGATATCTTTCTTTGCTAAGTCATACACTCTATATCCCTTGACATCCTCATCATATCTTACAAAGTATCGAAATTTTCCTTTAGCATCTAGTTTCCAGTTTTTCCTATCTGTGTCAAGACTGCAAGCTTGGCTACCGAATTCTTTGAAGGTGAGAGATATATGGTTTCCTCCCAACCCGTCTCTCATAAGGTGTCATTCTTTTTACGGCTGTGGTAAGGAATCTATTCTAAATGAAGATGGCACAGTTCATGACTTCTGCCCAAAATCTCTTTCATATTTTCTTGTCGGCCAACATACTGCATACACCATCTCCTATTGTTCAGTTCAACCTCTCAGCTTCCCCATTTTGTTTCGGGTTAAATGGTATTGTTTTCTGTTGCTAAACTCCTTCATATCTTAGATATTCCTCAAACTTGTTAGAGGTATTTTACCCCCCATTATCACTCCTTATTCTCTTGATTAGGGTTTCATGCAACTTCTCACTCCAGGCTTTATATTTTTTGAAGTAAGTTGGTGTTTCGGATTTTGTTTTTAAGAAGTAGACTCTAAAATCTCTAGACCAATTATCGGTTATTGTCAACATAAACCTCTTCCCTCCTACCGAAGGAACTTTTGCGGGTCCCCAAATATCTTTGTGGACCAAATATAGTACTTTCTCAACCCTATATGTTGCAGCTTTGGGAAAGGGAAGTCTATGAGCCTTACCTTGAGCACACCCACTACAGTCATCCTCCATTTTATTATCCTAAAATTGCATGCCTTCTACTACACCAAGCTTCTTCATTTCCCTCAGCCTATCAAAATGCACATGCCCCAACCACTTATGCCAAATCATCAACTTTGGAACACCAAAATAATAAGCATTATTTTTTTCATTACTCAGGTTAAGTCTAAACATTCGTTGGCTACCTTTATCTGCCTTAAAGTAGACTTTCTTGAAAATTTTAGATTTATAAGGTATTTTTTAGGTCTGAATTTATTAGTAAAAACAACAAAAGTAAAAGCGCAAGCAGCCTTCCTTCACCTCTTCACTCTACCCCCCATACTTGTTGTAGTCAATGAAGGATATACAGGCTGGTGGAGCCATGGCTGCCTCAACTCCATACGCAGAGAATTATTTTCGATCTATGGTTTGTTTCTTGTGGAAATGGCAATTTGTGGATCTTGCCAAGTGAACAACCATCACATGTTTTTATAGGATGAGATGTGAGAGAAACTCCATCAACTTTTCCCGAATTCACCATTTTTTTTAGACTATCATAATTCATGTGTCCTAATCTCTTATGCCACAACTCAATATCGATTAGGACACTGGAGTTGAGAACATCAATTTCCTTATATTTAGCAATGTCCATCTGGTACATTTTGCTAGCATCTCTAGTTCTTGTTGCAGCGACTTTCCCTTTCTTGCTTACAACCCCCTCTTTCATAACAACTTCAAAGCTTTTGTTCTCCACTAAAAATGTAGATAAAAGATTTTACTTAAAATCTGGAACATACAAAACATTGAGAATGGTTCTCTCTACCGACTTTCCCCCCACGTCTACCATCAAAGATACATCACCCTCAGCTGAGGTTTGAGCACTCATGCCACAAGCATAGTAGATAATCTTTGGAGATGTTTGTTGCAGATTTGTAAAAACCGCCTTGATCCAGCACATGTGGGCAGACGCTCCCGTGTCCATGATCCATCCTGCATCCTTTAGACCCTCCATGGCAGCACCCATAGCAAATAACTCCGCCTCCTCTTGCTTATTGAAGCTTAGAGACTCATCTGCATCAGTGGCAAAAGCTGAGAAAAGAGCATTTCTACGGGAAGGATTTCCAAAAAAACATTTGTGATATTGGCTTTGCTGCCAACCTGGCTAGTATAACCCTGTCTCATTAGTCTTCTTTAGTTTAGGACAGTACTTGTATCCATGACCCTTCTTAAAAGAATAAAAACAAGTAGTAGTAGATGGCCTATTCTTCCTTTGATTAAACTAATTCTGATTCTGGTTAAACTGACTCCGATTCTGATTGATCTGATTTTTTTTGTCAAAATCTTTGGCAAATGCTTCAACTTTTCCTTCTTTTTCAAGGAGTTTATTATTAGTTTCTTTCTACAGTATAAGATTATACGCTAACTGAAATGACCACCTTGCTTTATCATGACTCTTTAATTGAACAGTCACACCTTTCATGCTAGTAGGGAGACCTCTAAAAAGCAAAGCTGCCAGTTGGAACTCAGGAAATGACCCCCCAGCATAAGAGTGAGCATCAATGAGTGCACGAAAATTGTCACAATACTCGACCATAGTTCCCCCCCAGTATTTGTATCCCCAAATATTTCCAGCCACCAAGAGCTCCTCTTGAACATTTGTTTTCTCAAAAGCGGATTTTAGCGATGTCCAAATCTCACTCGCCTTCTTCATTTTCAGTCGAGACATAACCAAATTTTCTGAAATTCAAAGAATTAGTTTGTTCCTTGCCATTAAATTCTTTGTCGCCCAAGTTGGATCTGTTTCATCAAGGGAGCCATCCAAGACCCCCAATAAGTCAACAGTTTCAAACAACGATTTAACCATCGCCGCCCAGTAACATACTTTTGGCCATTGAAGATACGAATTCTTGATGAAAGGCCCATAACCTGTTGTTCTACAACTACTGTTGCAGGCAGAGAAACAACAGTAGTAGTGGAAGTAGACATGAAAAACAACAAAAATTATCAAAGTATCTACTCAACAGCCAACTTTGAACTAACACAAAATATGACTCAGAAAGCCAATATGCTTGAAATTTGCCACTATAATACACAATACAGTGAACTGACAATTACCAAAAGTGGAGCTTAGATGACTTAGTAAACTATAAGATATGATATTTGGACGTTTCCTAAAAACTGCCCTTAGAAAATCATATTCCCAAAACTGGATGAAACATAAAAGTCCTAAAATATATACTCACATTGAGTATCTACTGGTCACACTAATTCGAATGATCGTACTACAAAACTATCTTGACTAACAACAAAGTATCCAGCCTGTACTTTATTGTACCTAGAGTACCTCCAAAAACCTAATTATTATTTTCCAAAAACCTAATTAATGAAAAACTAGTTTCTAATACACTAAACTACAAAACTTTGTTATACAAATATTTTTTGATGACGAACCATACAAAATGTTCCAATTGCTTAGTCATGGTAGTCGCTAAAGTCCAGCCGACTGTCATAGTGTGGTACGAAGCACTTGAGTGCTTCGTCACTTGTGGTCCCACGTAAATCACGCCTCGTCACTTGCGATCCCACGTGAATCATGCTCGTGGTCCCAAATGAATCGCGTCCGTCGACATCTTTCAAAATCAATGAACATAAGTCGTATCGTACAATTTATTTCCGAAATATCTTAACGTTTCCATTTAATGATCATAAAAACATTCCGTACTATATACTTCCAAAATATCCGTATGACTCCAAAAATAGTCGTACCATATATTTTTTGAGATATCCGGATCAGATTACGTCCGTCTCATCCGGCGATTCCAATTGTCTGCTGCGTCATGCGTGTCGACGCCACTCCGTAAAACTTGAAGAGGTACACTCTATTGTACTTTGGCTATTGTAACACTAATAAAGGTAAGTCTTATATACAACTACTTAGAAACTATTCTAAGTGTTTTTGGTCTACTCTATTTACTCAACTAAAGATTTCAAATCTCAACAAAACAATACGTACACAGACGCAACAAAATGCATACACAGATTCATCAATCATCCGTACAGAGACGGAGAAAACATGTGTACATAGATGCATGAAATCATCTAGGGTTTTGTGAAAATCACATCAATGTGTACACAGACGCATGAAATCATCTAAGGTTTTATGAAAATCATAACAAACCCTAGAACAAATGCATAAATAATTCATAACAAACAATTATATAAATAACATATATCAATATTAATAAAAGAATGCATCATACATAAACAAAAAAATAATTAGATAAAAAAAATGTATCATTTAAATGCATGACCTAATCGACAACCCTAAATTACTACATCTTTGGTCCCTAATTTTCAAACAAACATTGATGATTAATTCTAACCGAAGCTCAAACCTATATATACACTTGTGAGCAATGAACAAATCACTACGTGTCAAAATAACGAATATAACTTCCACTAAGTCATATCTAACCAAACATCCTGATACTACAAATAAACTAATTGTAAGTGTACACCTGAGAGTTAGCCAATCGTAAGCATATACTTGTCTGAAAGTACGACACTGAACAACACACATTAGACCGTTGAAACCCTAGATGATGACGTAACTAGAAAATGTTATAATGAACACTAATTTATTAATACACTTAAGACAAACCATTGTTGTTCCAAATATTTACAATGACACACAATCTCACACAATCGCATGATGAGTTATGCTAAGTCACTCAACAAGACTCCCTGAATTTCGTTAAAGAATCCGGGACGTTAAAAAATAAACATCGTGTGATTGACGCAATTTCTCGTACCCACTAATTGAAAGATAACGGCGGCCTTTGTCCACCGTCCGTCGCTCTTGTTTGGCACCCTTGATGTTGCTCTGCATGGTCACAAAAATACAAATGAAATATGCACGAGTCGACAAATATCCCACGACTGTCTCGAAGCGAGTTCACGTCCACTTGCCGAAAAAACATCGTACAACCGCAATATTTTCCGTACTGCAACCGCTTCTTATTTCATACATTTCACATCGGATCGCTTCGCGATCAGCCGTCCATTTCACAACGCATTCCACGCCACTCAAATAGTCATTCACGCCCCTTTAATAGTATCCGTACATTCACTCCCCCCATTGGCATATCTATTCCAACCACCACATTACATCCGTTAATTAATTACGCGCAAAAACATGCACGCGCACAAAACATCGCGTACGCAAGAATTTAACTTTTCAAAAACAACCACAGGTTATTATCGCAAAGGATAGAAGGTGAGAGGATCTCCATTTACACCAAAACCTCTAGGCAAAATTGCAACTTTTTGAGCGAGGAAGAGGAACCGGTGAAGGAGATGGAGAAGGAGAAATCAAAGGTTGTCATTTTTTCTAAAACGGACGACAACGAGTTATTTGTTATGGCCAAGATGATGGAGGGAGAGAAAGATCTCGGGTGGATTATGGACTCCGGGAGTTCCTCCCATATGTGTTGGAACAGATCTTATTTCAAAGATGTGACACCGATCCCTACTCGTCAAATCTTTTATCCTTGTGGTTCCACAATAGAAGCTAATGATAAAGGTACCATAGATCTGAATTTTGGATAGATGGTTAAAGTGTAAAAAGAACTTTGCATGATGTTTTATATATTTGGCTAAATTAAAGAAAAATATGTTTTCTACTTTAAGGGCAAAAAGTAATTGATTTGATATGCTGAAAAGCAAAGAGAAGAAGATAGTAAGCAAAGATAAGAGAGTAGCCTTAGTGTGAACTAGAGGCCCAAACATGTTGTATCCGATGGACCTTGTTAATAAAGTTGATTTTGTGTACTCCCGTGTACTTTCTAAAATGTTTTATGTCATAAAAGGCTTGGGCATATTCATAATGAGAGGCTTGAAAAGATGGTGAAGACAAATATGATAAAAGGTGTCAAGCTTGGTCAAAAGGAATCCCATGTTTATGATGGTTATGCTCTCGGGAAGCTTCATGAGCTTCCCCTACCACAGACTTCAAGTTATCGAGCAAAGGATCTTTTCGGCCTTATCCACTCGGATGTATAGGAATCGGTCAAAGTTCCTTCACTTGGTGGCAGCAAATACCTTCTTACCTTCACAAATGACTACACACGTTTCAGCAAAGTGTACTTCATGAATGAGAAGAGCGAGGTTTTCACACATTTCAAGCATTTTCGTATTTGGGCTGAGAAACTTCACGGGAAACCGATCCTAACTTTGCGATCTGAAAACATTAGAGAGTATGTATCAAATGCCTTTGCTAAATATTTGAAAGAAAATATCATTTCTCACGAGTTTACCCTTCGTTACAGTCAACGCAATATTGTGGCTGAAATACTCAATAGAACATTAACTGAATGTGTTAAATCTATGATGATGGATATAGGTGCAGATCCGAAATTCTAGGGGGAAGATTTACAGTGTGCTTCTTACATTAGATTTAGAATAGAAACCATATCTGTAAAGGAAAAAACACCTTATAAAATAAGGACGAAGAAAGCCAAATTTTAGTCACTTTAGAGTCTTTCGAAATAAGTGTTTTATGTTGGATAATCTTCCATATTGGAAGTTAAGTCTGAAATCTATACCTGGGATAATTTTCGGCTATGATGATGAATTTGTAGGATAAAGAGTGTATAATCCTCAAAAAAATACAATTTAGATTGCTAAAAATGTTTAGATCAAGGAAGAATGTCAAATTGTTGATGTTTTTAGCATGAATGAGGCGGAAAAGACAGAAACGTTGCAAAGATATGACGTCCTTGAGCATGCTCCCTTCAAGCAATGGGCGATTTCTTCCTTTGCATTTGGACTGCCACAATTTTTTTTTGAGATTTCAAAGATTTAGTTTAATAAATAGAGTAGACCAAAAAGACTTAGAATAGTTTCTAAGTAGTTGTATATAATACTTACCTATATTAGTGTTACAGTAGCCAAAGTACAAAAGAGTGTATTGTACCTTTGCAGGTTTTACAGAATGGCGTTGACACGCGTCACACAGCAGACAATTCGAATCGCCAGATCAAACGGACGGAATCTGATCCGGATATCTCGTAAATATATGGTACGGCTATTTTTGGAGTCATACGGATATTTTGGGAGTATATGGTACGGAATGTTTTTATGATCATTAAATGGAAACGTCTAGATATTTCACAAATAAATTGGACGATACGACTTATATTCATTGATTTTGAGAGACGTCGACAGACGCGATTCATTTGGGACCACGAGCATGATTCACGTGGGACCGCAAGTGACGAGGCATGATTTACGTGGGACCACAAGTGACGAGGCGTGATTCACGTGGGACCACAAGTGACGAAGCACTGAGGTGCTTCGTACTACACTACGACAGTTGGCTGGACTTTAGCGATTACCGTGACTAAGCACCTGGAACATTTTGTACGGTTCGTCATCATCAAATATTTGTATAACGAAGTTTTGTAGTTTAGTGTATTACAAATAAGTGTTTCATTAATTAGGTTTTTGGAAAATAATAATTAGGTTTTTGGAGGTACTCTAGGTACAGTAAAGTATAGGCTGGATACTTTGTCGTTAGTCAAGATAGTTCCATAGTACGGTCACCAAAATTAGTGTGACCAGTAGATACTCACTGTGAGTATAGATTTTAGGACTTTTTTGTATCATCCAGTTTTGGGAATATGATTTTCTAAGGGCAGTTTTTGGGAAACGTCCAAACATCATATCTTATAGCTTACTAAGTCATCTGGGCTCCAATTTTGGTAATTGTCAGTTTACTCTATTGTGTATTATAGTGGCAAATTTCAAACATATTGGCTTTTTGAGTCATATTTTGTGTCAATTCAAAGTTGGTTGTTAAGTAGATACTTTGATAGTTTCTGTTGTTTTTCATGTCTACTTCCACTATTACTGTTGTTTCTCTGCCTGCAACGTGAAACTCTGAGACCTCCATAAGTCCTCAGAGTGGACAGCTTCCAAGAAGCCTCTAGGATAATCCTGACCCCTTTGTGTTTAAGCAAAAATAACTGCCACCCTGGCAGACAAAAACTCTGACCAACTTCACCCCTGTGAAGACAAGACTCCCCTGAGTCGATAGCAAAAAGAATCTCTGAATTTGCTCCCCTGAGCAGTAAGTTATTCAGGGTCAAAGTTGACCTTTTGTACAGAAGCTCTCTGGGAGAGAGGGTCCTATCTTCTAATTTTTCTAAGTCCTATCTCTCTCACAGACTCTATCTACTGATGTACGGAACCAATCAGAATTGAGTTCCGTACGCAAAAGTACAGCTGTCGGTGTACTTTATGTACGGACATTGTACGACATGGCCAAAGTGTCGACACATGTCAAATCCGGATTCGGTGCCATAATCTCCGGAGTTTCCACAATCCAACGGAATTTTGCCACGCGTCATCCGATGTGGCGATGGCCACAAACCGCCGAAATCTTCCTCCGCGATCTCGGCGCTAATCCCGGCCGTCCGATTAAATTCGGCTTTAATCGTAGCCGTAATAAATACATGCGCGGTATTTGTTTCATTTACGAAACAAATGCGCGGTACTGATTTATGTCCGTACCGTAAGTCGTACATTACATATTACTGGATCTATGTATCCCGTAATTAATTCTAGTTAAATGGTTTATCGCACGTATACATATTTAAATAATTATCAAACTATATACTACGTATCATTACTATTAGACTTAACGGCTAAGGCTAACGGCTATTTCTATCTGCCGGCCGGTAGGTACAAGGATCAAATCCTGCCGCCGGCACATATCTTTTAATTAAACAAATAAACCCTAATATAAAATTCCCGTAAACCTCAGGATAGCCAAGGTAGCCATGGCTCTAGCTTCCTCTCCAATTTCTCAGTGACTGCGACAAGTTTGAGAGTTGGAGAGAGAAGTTAGAGATAGACTGCCTCGACTTCTATATTTCTTTTCAGACCTAGAAAATACTAATAAAACCATTAGTTTCTACACTCCCCTTATTTTCTAGTCAATCTTTAATTTCAGACCACACTTCTCCCTGCAAAAAATTAGCTTAGGGGAAGGCACAGGTTTGGTCATCATATCTGCTACCATCTCACTATCTGGTCTGTACTCTAAACTGATTATTTTGTTTTCTACTTTCTCTCTAACAAAGCTGAGTCTGATGTCCATGTGTTTGGCTTTAAAATGGTGTTTAGGATTGGCAGAAATAGCGATTGCTGCCTGATTATCACAAAATATTTTCTGCACACCACTCTTAAGGTGACCAAGCTCACCAAGCAAAGACTTGACCCACATCAATTCTTTTACAGCAGAGCAAGAGGCCATATACTCAGCCTCCATGGTGGACTGAGCAATAACCTTTTGCTGTTTGCTACTCCAACAGCAAGCCCCATCACCCACATATAATACATATCCAGAAGTACATCTCCTCATCGGAGCATCACCATAACTGGCATCACTCCAAGTAATGATGTCAGTATTCTCCCCACCCAAATGCAACCATAGATCTCTAGTTCCTACCAAGTATCTAAGGACTCTCTTAGCTGCCTCCCAATCCTTCTTAGTGGGAGCATTTAGACTTCTACTCAGCACTCCTACAGCTGCAGCTAAATCCGGCCGGGTACAATTCATAAAATAGATTAGACTTCCCACTACTTGCCTGTAAGGAATAGTCTGCATGAACTTCTGTTCTTCAGGAGATAATTCCTCGTCTAAGACTATGACTCCTTCTTCCTCACTCCCCTCACTTCCCTTCTTCAATTCCATTGGAGTTGTGCAACTATTAGCTTTATCCATTTGAAATTTTTCAAGCATGTTTCCTATTGCTTCCTTTTGAGTCAATCTTATAATTTTTCTTTTTCGGTCTCTCTCTACTTGAATTCCCAAAATATATTTTGCTTCCCCCATATCCTTCATTTCAAATCTCCCCTTAAGATCGGTTTTCAGTTTATTAATTTTTTCCATTGATTTACTTAAAACAAGCAAATCATCAACATAAATTGCAATAAATATAAAACCTTCCTCATCTTCGAAAACATAGATTGAGTGATCTGAGCTGATCCGAATATATCCTAGACCGGTAAGAAACTCATCAAGCTTCTTATTCCACTGTCGGGGCGCCTGTTTCAAACCATAAAGAGATTTAATCAGCCGGCATACCTTACTCTCCTCTCCTTCTTCCACAAACCCTTCGGGTTGTCGCATGAAGATCTCCTCTTCTAATTCTCCATGCAAAAAGGCTGTTTTGATGTCCATCTGGTGCACTTCCATGTCTTCCGCCGCTGCTAAACTGAGAAGTATGCGGACGGAGGGAAATCTGACCACCGGGGCAAAGGTTTCCTCGTAGTCAATTCCTTCCTTTTGTGTAAATCCCTTTGCCACTAATCTGGCCTTGTAGCGCTCGATTGTGTTATCTGGGTTCAGTTTCAGTTTGAAAACCCACTTACAACCGATTGGTTTTCGGTTAGGTGGACAGTCCACCAGCTCCCAAGTATCGGCTGCCATGATTGAAGCCATCTCCTCATTGATGGCTGTCTTCCACCGGTTTCTTTCTGGACAAGTCATCGCCTCTCGATAAGTTTGAGGTTCATCTTGATGAGATAGTTTAGTTACCTTGTTATTAACCTGTTTTTCTTGCAGTCTTTTGCTACTTCTCCTCCCTCCCTCAAAATCTGAGGCTGGAATAGATGGTTCTCGTGGATTCTTTCGAACAAACTCGGCTTCTCCCCTATCCCTAGATTCCGAATCAATTTCCACCACGTCTTCCGCTTCGAGTAGAGTTGTCACTGGAGTTTCCACAGCCGAGTCCTTTTCGGTCTGATTTGTTCCTGCAAGAATGTCATCGTCTCTAAAACCTGGATAGTTAGGAAGCTCAAAGTCATCAGAATTTTCTGACTCAAATCTGATTTTTACTGACTTTGTATATTTGAAGGGATCCACAGACTTTCCTTCATCCATAACTACTAGATGCTTTACTAAGATTATATCTTCTCTTTTTAGATCATAAACTCTATATCCTTTAACATCCTCATCATATCCTAATAAGTATCCCGGTTTTCCTTTAGGATCTAGCTTCCAATTGGACCGATCAGTATCTAGACTGAATACTTGACTGCCGAAAACCTTTAAATGAGATAAGTCTGGTTTCCGGCCTGTCCATCTCTCATAAGGTGTTTGATCTTTTATAGCTGAAGTAAGAACTCTATTTTTGAGGTAATTAGCACAGTTCATTGCTTCTGCCCAAAACCTTTTTCCTATCTTCTTATCCGACAACATACTTCTAGCACTATCACTTAGTGTTCTATTTAACCTTTCAGCTACCCCATTCTGTTCAGGATTTTCTGGCACTGTCTTTTGGTGTTGAACCCCATCTTCCCTCAAAAAATCCTCAAACTGGTTAGAAGTATACTCTCCACCATTGTCACTCCTTACTCTCTTGATTGGAGTTTCATGGAGTTTTTCGCTCCATGCTTTATATTGTCTAAAACAGTCCTCAGCTTCTGACTTGTTTTTCAAAAAATATACTCGGGAATACCGAGACCAATCATCAGTTATAGTCATCATAAATCTCTTCCCCCCCGGTGAGGGCACTCTAGCCGGTCCCCAAATATCTGTGTGTACTAGATCTAGAAGTTTTTCTCCCTTGTAGGTGGCTGTTTTTGGAAAAGGTAATCTGTGTGCTTTACCTTGAGCACACCCACTACAATCACTTATATCATCACTCTCACTGAACTGAATCCCTTCCACCACTCCCATCTTTTTCATCTCTCTTAACTTATCTAGATTCACATGCCCAAGCCTCTTATGCCACATCATAATATCATGAACACCAGCATAATAAAGTTTCTTCGTTTCATTACTTAAGATCAGCCTAAACATCCCATGGCTACCTTTCTCAGCAATGAAATAGACATCCTCCTCAAAACTAGCAGTAAAGACTCCTTCCCTAGTGCTAGTGAAAAAACCCTTATCATCTAATACTGATGTAGAGATAAGGTTTTTGTTCAGCTCCGGAATAAACAATACATCGGAGAATGTTAATATGGATGTCTTTCCTTCAACTAACACTTTCAGATCTACCGATCCTACAAGAGTAGTGGTGACTATCCTCCCATCCCCGTACTCTATCTCTACGGTGGGAATCTTTCTTATCTTAGTGAACAGGTGTCTATCCTTACACATGTGCATTGAGGCACCTGAATCTATAATCCAGCCTGCTTCACCTTTCAATCCACCGTAAGCACATTTCTGCCTTCGTGGAATTTCAACCTCAGTTTTCGCCTCCAACTCCTCATCCAAAAGGAGCTCATCGTCCTCGTCCTCGGATTCCGCCTCAAGTACCTGTGTGACAAGGGCCTTTTTCTTTCCTCTCGGGGTACCACCGGTCTGCCCCTCCTTTAACCGAAGCTCGGTTAGCTTGGTGCACTCTGCCATATAGTGCCCAGGTTTCTTACAAAAATGACATAAACCTTTGGGAGCCCTTGGTTCGAACTCGCCAACCTGTTTTTCCCGCTCCCTACCCCCATAGTTTCTGACTGGTTTCCGGGAATCCTTGTTCCTCCAATCGGTCGCTGTTGCCAAGGCTTGGCCACTCTTTCCTCCCCTTCGGATCTCAATCGTATTCTCTCGAACGAGAATCATCCCTACCACTGAGTTCCATATCCACCTTGAGTCCGGCAAGTCCTGCACACGGTTGACTATGTTCTCGAACTCATCAGGTAACTTCATTAGTAAACAGTTAACTTTTTCTTTTTCACTAAAAACTTTACCCGCACTCTCTAGCTCCATGAAGAGTGTAGCAAGCTCATTGCAAAAATCCAACATATTCCCCCCTTTGTATACATACTCCTTAACTTTCTGATCAGCCAACTGTTGTTGCTGAATCGTACCACTTCGGTACATCTCTATGAGAGCCATCCAAAGATCGGATGCCCTCTCTACCTGCAAATGAGGACATGCAAGTCCTTGAGTGAGATGGCGTAGGATGAAGTGCTTTGCCGCCATATTGTTGAAGTCCCAGGTTTCAGTATCATTCTCCTCGTTCCTCGGAATAGGTGACATGAATGCTAAACCAGTTGCTATTCGTGTGGTCGCCTCCTTCTCCTTCCCTTTGTCCACCACCTCTCCTTCCTTTGTTTCCTCCGTTGAAGGTGAATCCTCTTTCCTGGTGAATCTGCTTCCTTTAAACCCTGGAGGAATTCCAAGACTTGATGGACGCCCCAATCGTCCACTCACTATCCCCCAAAACCTTTTTTCGCATAGAGCTCCTATCATCATACTTTCCCAGTATATGAAGCCAGTTCCATTAAATATTGGCACCCTAGAGGGTGGGCCCATAACCTGAAACTCTGAGACCTCCATAAGTCCTCAGAGTGGACAGCTTCCAAGAAGCCTCTAGGATAATCCTGACCCCTTTGTGTTTAAGCAAAAATAACTGCCACCCTGGCAGACAAAAACTCTGACCAACTTCACCCCTGTGAAGACAAGACTCCCCTGAGTCGATAGCAAAAAGAATCTCTGAATTTGCTCCCCTGAGCAGTAAGTTATTCAGGGTCAAAGTTGACCTTTTGTACAGAAGCTCTCTGGGAGAGAGGGTCCTATCTTCTAATTTTTCTAAGTCCTATCTCTCTCACAGACTCTATCTACTGATGTACGGAACCAATCAGAATTGAGTTCCGTACGCAAAAGTACAGCTGCCGGTGTACTTTATGTACGGACATTGTACGACATGGCCAAAGTGTCGACACATGTCAAATCCGGATTCGGTGCCATAATCTCCGGAGTTTCCACAATCCAACGGAATTTTGCCACGCGTCATCCGATGTGGCGATGGCCACAAACCGCCGAAATCTTCCTCCGCGATCTCGGCGCTAATCCCGGCCGTCCGATTAAATTCGGCTTTAATCGTAGCCGTAATAAATACATGCGCGGTATTTGTTTCATTTACGAAACAAATGCGCGGTACTGATTTATGTCCGTACCGTAAGTCGTACATTACATATTACTGGATCTATGTATCCCGTAATTAATTCTAGTTAAATGGTTTATCGCACGTATACATATTTAAATAATTATCAAACTATATACTACGTATCATTACTATTAGACTTAACGGCTAAGGCTAACGGCTATTTCTATCTGCCGGCCGGTAGGTACAAGGATCAAATCCTGCCGCCGGCACATATCTTTTAATTAAACAAATAAACCCTAATATAAAATTCCCGTAAACCTCAGGATAGCCAAGGTAGCCATGGCTCTAGCTTCCTCTCCAATTTCTCAGTGACTGCGACAAGTTTGAGAGTTGGAGAGAGAAGTTAGAGATAGACTGCCTCGACTTCTATATTTCTTTTCAGACCTAGAAAATACTAATAAAACCATTAGTTTCTACACAACGGTAGTTGTAGAACAACAGGTTATGGGCCTTTCGTCAAGAATTCGTATCTTCAATGGCCAAAAGTATGCGTACTGGGCGGCGATGGTTGAATCGTAGTTTGAAACTGTTAACTTATTGGGGGTCTTGGATGGCTTCCTTGATGAAACAGGTCCAACTTGGGCGAAAAAGAATTTAATGGCAAGGAACAAACTAATTCTTTGTATTTCAGAAAAATTTGGTTATGTCTCGACTGAAAATGAAGAAGGCGAGTGAGATTTGGACATCGCTAAAATCCGCTTTTGAGAAAACAAATGTTCAAGAGGAGCTCTTGGTGGCTGGAAATATTTGGGGATACAAATACTGGGGGGGAACTATGGTCGAGTATTGTGACAATTTTCGTGCACTCATTGATGCTCACTCTTATGCTGGGGGGTCATTTCCTGAGTTCCAACAGGCAGCTTTGCTTTTTAGAGGTCTCCCTACTAGCATGAAGGTGTGACTGTTCTATGAAAGAGTCATGATAAAGCAAGGTGGTCATTTCAGTTAGCGTATAATCTTATACTGTAGAAAGAAACTAATAATAAAATCCTTGAAAAAGAAGGAAAAGTTGAAGCATTTGCCACAGATTTTGACAAAAAAAATCAGATCAATCAGAATCGGAGTCAGTTTAACCAGAATCAGAATTAGTTTAATCAAAGGAAGAATAGGCCATCTACTACTACTTGTTTTTATTCTTTTAAGAAGGGTCATGGATACAGGTACTGTCCTAAACTAAAGAACACTAATGAGACAGGGTTATACTAGCCAGGTTGGCAGCAAAGCCAATATCACCAAGGTTTTTTTGGAAATCCTTCCTGTAGAAATGCTCTTTTCTCAGCTTTTGCCACTAATGCACATGAGTCTCTAAGCTTCAATAAGCAAGAGGAGGCGGAGTTATTTTCTATGGCAGCTGCCATGGAGGGTCTAAAGGATGCAGGATGGATCATGGACAAGGGAGCGTTTGCCCACATGTGCTGGAACAAGGCGGTTTTTACAAATCTGCAACAAACATCTCCAAAGAGTATCTACTATGCTTGTGGCATGAGTATTCAAACCTCAGCTGAGGGTGATGTATCTTTGATGGTAGATGCGGGGAAAAAGTCGGTAGAGAGAACCTTTCACTATGTTTTACATGTTTCAAATTTTAAGAAAAATATTTTTTCTACATCATTAGTGGAGAGCAAAGGCTTTGAAGTTGTTCTGAAAGGAGGGAGACACGTTGTTAGCAAGAAAGGAAAATTCGCAGTAATATGAACTAGAGATGCTACCAAAATGTACCGGATAAACATGGCTGAATATAACGAAAATGATGTTCTCTATTCCAGTGTCCAAACCGATAATGAGTTGTGGCATAAGAGATTAGGACACATAAATTATGATAGTCTAAAGAAAATGGCGAATTCGGGAAAAGTTGATGGAGTATCTCTCACATCTCATCCTATAAAAACATGTGATGGTTGTTCCCTTGCCAAGATCCACAAATTGCCATTTCCATAGGAAACACACCATAGATCGGGAAAAGTTCTGGAGCTAATACATTTTTATGTTCTCGGTCCTTCACAAGTGGCTTCGGCTGGAGGCGTCCACTATACGGTCACATTTACATATGATTACTAAAGGTACACCAAAGTTTACTTCATCAAACATAAAAGTGAAGTGTTTACTCACTTCAAACACTACAAAGTGTGGGCGGAAAAGCTTCATGGAGTTCCTATATTGGCGCTAAGATCGGACAACGAGGAGAATACACATCGACAGAATTCGAAGAATGTCTCCTTTAGGAAGGTATCACTCACAATCTTACAATTCCATATACACCGGAACAGAACGGTGTTTCTTAGAGATTAAATAAGACAGTGACAGAGAGTGCTCGGTCCATGCTTGCGGATAAAAGGCTAGATTTGAAATTTTGGGTTGAAGCACTTAACTGTGTTATTTATATTAAAAATAGAATTGCTTCCAGGTCTGCTAGCACTACACCTTACGAGCTTTGGACAGGAGAAAAACCTGATGTTAGTCACTTTAAGATCTTTGGCTGCAAGTGTTTTATTTTAGATACTTCACAAGATAAATAAAAAATGGAGGCTAAAGGCCTAGTTGGGTTTTTCATGGGGTATGATGATAATGCAAAAGAATATAGAGTTTTTGTATTTGAGAAACAGAAAGTGATTGTTTCTAGAAATATCCAGATTAAAGATGAACAGGATTCGGTTGACCTTTTTAAAGTGCCAGATCAACCGGCAAAGGAAAAGCAAGAATATGTCATTTTTCACCATACGCAGCGAGTCTACTTTCCACCGGCATGCGCACCTCTTCCTTCAATTCCTCTGGTGCCTTTACAAGATGCTTCACCACAAGCTATACCGCAGGTGGAAGGAACTACTACACATTCTGTCCCTTATCACGTTACCGGTCAAACTAAACAGAAAAATCAGAGGTTGACGACAATCTCAGCCTCAGAATCTCCGGGGGGAAAGAGATCTAGCAGACGTCTGCAAGCAAGCTCTCACTTTGTTTTTTCTGCAGCTATAGAGGAACCTCTAACGATCCAGGAGGCCTTCTCATCACCTAAGAGAAATCAGTGGATCGAGGCGGCAAACGATGAAATGAAGTCCATTATGGAGGCACAAACATGGGAGCTAGTGGATCTCCCTCCGGGCAAGAAAGACATCGGCAGCAAATGGGTATTCAAGGTGAAGCTGAACCCGGACAACACCATCGAACGCTATTAGGCCCGATTAGTGGCCAAGGGGTATAATCAACAAGAAGGTATTGACTTTGAGGAAACCTTCTCCCAAGTTGTTAGATTTCCCACTTTCAGAATTTTGCTAAGTCTAGCGGCTATAGAGAATATGGAAATACATCAGATGGATGTTAAAATTGCTTTCTTGCATGGAGAGTTAGAAGAAACAATTTATATGAAACAACCTGAAATGTATGTTGAAAAGGGAAAAGAAGAATTAGTGTGTAAATTGATGAAATCTTTGTATGGGCTAAAACAAGCCCCGCGTTAGTGGAATCTGAAGTTATATGAGTTTTTGACTGGGCTAAGTTTAAGAGAATTAGCTTAGATCATTCTGTATATGTTTTACAAGGAGAGGATGGGATAATCTACATTGCTGTATATGTGGTTGATCTATTATTAATATGTAAGTAAATGGATGAAATAAACCGCATTAAAGCGGCTTTCACGTCTAGGTTTGAGATGAAGGACCTCGGTGAGGCAAAATACATCTTAGGAATACAGGTAGTAAGAGACAGAAACAATAGGCTGATTATGTTGAATCAGAATGAAGCAATAGGTAACATGCTAGAAATATTTGAAATGAAAGATGTAAATGGATCTATAACTCCCATGGAATTCACGCAAAAATTGGAAGGGAGGGATTCAAATTTAGGCATAATGGTGTGTGAGAGTCTGGAGTCAAATGAGGAGGAGTTTATGGCTTGAAAGCCATATAGAAAGGTAGTTAGAAGTTTTTTATATTTTATGAATTAAAAGACACTTGATATCGCAGCAGCTGTAGGAGTCTTGAGTAGAAGTCTGCAGAATCCTGAAGGGCAGACTTGGAAGCAACAAAAACGGCGATAAGATATCTTGCTGGTACTCGAAATTTCAAGCTTGTACTCGGAGGAGGAGAGGTGAAAATACAGACGTGGAGCGATGCTAGCTATGGGAACATGCCAAGCCGGAAAAATACAACTTGTTTTGTGCTTAAGTTTGGAGCGGGACCTTGCTGTTGGAGTTGCAAATTACAAAAGGTTACAGCTCAATCCACAATGGAGTCTGAATACATGGCAGCAGCTTCGACCCTCAAGGAGCTCCTATGGGTCAAGTTTATTCTACAAGAACTTGGGTACATGCAAACAGGTCCTCAGTCTATTTGGTGTGACAACCAGGCAGCCATTGCCATTGCCTCTAACTTCAACTATCATTTTAAAAACAAACACATGGATGTTAGACTTCACTTTGTGAAGGAAAAAGTACTTGCAAAAGTCATTAAGTTGTGTTATTTACCGGATGAGAAGATGGTGGCTGACATGTTAACAAAAGCCCTTCCTGCTCCAAAGTTGCAATTTTGCAGAGAAGTTGTTGGACTAAGTGAGTAACTGAGTCTAAAGATTTAGGGGAGTGTTGAGATTTGAAATCTTTAGTTCAGTAAATAGAGTAGACCAAAAAGACTTAGAATAGTTTCTAAGTAGTTGTATATAAGACTTACCTTTATTAGTGTTACAGTAGCCGAAGTACAATAGAGTGCGTCGACACGCGTCACGCAGCAAACAATTGGAATCGCTAGATCAGACAGACGGAATTTGATTCCGATATCTCGGAAAATATATAGTACGGCTATTTTCGGAGTCATACGGATATTTTAGAAGTATATGGTACGGAATGTTTTTATGATCATTAAATGGAAACGTCCGGATATTTCGGAAATAAATTGTACGATATGACTTATGTTCATTGATTTTAAGAGACGTCAACGGATGCGATTCATTTGGGACCACGAGCATGATTCACGTGGGACCGCAAGTGACGAGGCATGATTTACGTGGGACCACAAGTGACAAGGCGTGATTCACGTGAGACCACAAATGACGAAGCACTCAGGTGCTTCGTAATACACTACGACAGTCGGCTGGACTTTAGCGACTACCGTGATTAAGCACCTGGAACATTTTGTACAGTTCGTCATCTGAAAATATTTGAATAAAAGAGTTTTGTAGTTTAGTGTATTAAAAATTAGTGTTTCATTAATTAGGTTTTTGGAAAATAATAGTTAGGTTTTTGGAGGTACTCTAGGTACACTAAAGTACAGGCTGGAGACATTGTCGTTAGTCAAGATAGTTTTGTAGTACGGTCACTCGAATTAGTGTGACCAATAGATACTCACTGTGAGTATATATTTTAGGACTTAGCCAATTTTGTATCATCCAGTTTTGGCAATATGATTTTCTAAAGGCAGTTTTTGGGAAACTTCCAAACATCATATCTTATGTTTTACTTTGTCATTTGGGCTGCAAATTTAGGAATAGTCAGATTACTGTTTTTTGTATTATTGTGGTATATTTAAAGCATATTAGCTTGCTGAGTCATATTTTTTGTCAGTTCAAAGTTGGCTGTTGAGTAGGTACTTTGATAGTTTCTGTTGTTTTTCATGTATACTTCCAATACTACTGCTGGTTCCCCACCTACAATGGTGGTTGTAGAACAACAGTTTTGGGCCGCCAGATCAACCTATTGTTGCAACTACTGCCAGACCACCTCCTCCTCTTCCTCCTCCTCCTTCTTTTGATATTTGTGTATTTTCTAGGTCAATATTAGGATAGAAAAAAAGTAGAGGCAGTTTACCTCTAACTCCTTTCTCCAAGCCCCTACACTTGTTGTAGTCTCTAAAGGTTGGATAGGGAATTAGAACATGGCTGCCTAGGCCCTCTAGAAAGACACGGAGAAGATTTGGTAGATTTACCAAAATTGTATCTAACGGACCCAATAATTGATCATGGTACTTGTAGTCCGTCAAGACAACCATAGCCGTTAGCTTTGTCCGTTAAGTCTAGGACCAATGCTAAGGTATATAGGATTTGATAGATATTTAAACACATACACGTAGGACATTTCATTTAACTAGTGAAACGTACAGGAGAACATAGGAACATGTTATGTACTATAGTACCTCACGAAATAATTGTTGCGAACATTTATTTCGACGGTGCGGATAAAAAAAGGGGATTTGAATCAACGATCGTGATGCAAGCCGCGATTCCGGAATGGTCGCCTTCGCATTTTCTGGCATTGCTACTTCGGATGACACGTGGCAGTAGTTTGGAGGATTGAGGGATCTCCGGAAAGCGAAATGACAAGTTCGGATGTGACAAATATCATATTATGGCCATGTCGTACAAGGACCGTACAAAAAGTACTCTGACAAACTTTCTTGTACAGTACAGTCATATGATTGGTTCGTACCTCAATATTAGGGGGCTTAAAGAGGGGTTTTAGGACTTAAAACATTTTTTATAGGTAGCCGCCTCTCTCCCAAAGAGCATCTGTATAAATCGGCAGACTTTGCCATTTAATATCAACTCATTCACTTGACAATTTCAGTGATTCTTTTTGATGCGGACTCAAGGGAGTCCAGGGTACACAAGTGTGTAGTTGATTAAAGTCTTTGTTTGCCAGGGTGGTGGTATTTCTAAAGGAAAGTCAAAGTGTGAAATGTTATCCAAAACTTATTTTCTAACTTTGCCTTCTGAGGTGGAACTGAGCACAAAGAAAGTCTTATTTCACAGGGGCGAAGCTACATTCGGGTTCTGACTGTCAAGGTATCAGTCATTTGGGTTTGTATTAACTAGGATTCGGCACTATCTAGATAAGCTTCTTTGGATTTGCAAATTAGGTGGGGGAATGGAACCCATAGAATTTCACCTCCCCCTCCTCCTCCAAGACGCGCTAGGGAATAACAAATCCCACTTCATATTTTTTGGGGGGAAGAAGACAAAGCAGCCAGTTGAGAGGTGACCGACTAGATCATGCTTATTCTTTAAGTAGAGTAGTGCATATTACCATTGAAGAAGCCTTCTCCGTTCCCGAAAAAAAATTGTGGATTCCTAAGGCAAATGACGAGATAAAGTCAATCATAGAGGGCTCAAACTTGGGAGCTTGTGGAACTTACACCGGATCGGAAAGCGATTAGTAATAAGTGGGTATTTTAGTTAAAACTGAATCGGATGACACCATTGATAAATATATGGTCATGATTGTTGCTGAGGGTTATAGCTAGAAAAAAGGCATTGATTATGAAGAGACTTTCTCACATGTAGTTCGTTTTCTTACTGTTAAAATTATTTTATCTCTAAGAGCAAAGGAGGATATGGAGTTGCATCAAATGGATATGAAAAACACTTTGTTGCATCTAGATTTAGAGGAAGTTATATATATGAAGCAGCCAGAGGGGTATGTAGGAAAAGGGAAAAAAAACATGGTTTGTAGACTGTTATAGTCCCTTTATGGTCTAAAAAAGGCTCCACGACAATGGAACCTGAAACTAGATGAATTTCTAACAAATCTCTATTTAACTAGAATCAGTTTAGATCATTCAGTTTATGTAATCGAAGGGCAAGATGGAGTGATATATATTGTTGTTTATGTTGATGATTTGCTGTTGCTGAGCAAATCCATTAATGAAATTAACAAAATAAAAACAGCCTCAAATTCATGGTTCAAAATGAAGTAATTAGAGAAGGCTAAGTATATTTTGGGAATTCAGGTAAAAAGGGATAGAGAATATAGACTATTTTTTTCTACACACAAGGAAGCCATTGGGAACATGCTTGAAAGGTTTGGCATGTCAAAGGCAAAGGGGAGTGCTACTCCCATGGAGTTAAAACGATAAATACTGGGGAAAAAATCAGATGGTGGGGTTGTGATTGATGACTCTTTGGAGTCAAGGGAGCCAGCTTGGTCATTTATGGAGGTAAAGTACATGGCAGCCATCTCAGCTATCAAATAAGTACTTTGGGTAAACTCTCTCCTCCAAGAGCTTTTGTTTATGCAATCTATACATCAAATGGTGTGGTGTGACAATCAAGCAGCTATTGTTATTGCATCTAAGCCTAGCAATCATATTAAATGGAAACACATTGATATCAAGCTACATTTTGTGAGAGAGAAGGTGATGGGAAGAGTTCTGAATCGGTTATTTACCAGATGAGCAGATGGTTGCTGACATGATCACTAAACCTTTGCATGCAAATAAGTTAAAGTTTTGCAGAGAGGCGTGTGGCTTAAATGGCTAGTAGAGTCTAAAGCTTTAGGGGAGTGTTGTTTTGGAAAGCTTTAGTCCTCTCTATGCCGCAAGTGTGAGGGGGAGAGAGTTTCACGACTTAGCATATGTTTGGATTTAAGATTGGTTTCGTACAAACCAGAATTGATGTTACAGTAACTCGGTAGGGAGTACACCTTTGTATACACTCTCGAGACACACGTCAGTACAAGAAAAAAGATACTCCAAAATATCCATTGGCTGGTGCATAGATACACTTAAGGACGAAATGGCACATGGAGATTTGTCTACGGTGCCGAATCTGATACGTAGGCGCCGGACAGAGACCACCAACAAATGCTGGTCCGTGTGGACTACATACACAATAACTTGACGTGGCATACTGAATCATACTCCTTTGTAAATATTTTGTTCAACAGATTTTTGTCTTTGTGTGGTTGGCTGATTAGTGTAGGATTTTTTTTGTCCGGTTCGATTATACTCGCCATATTAAATCTATTAGGTACTTATTATACGGTTGGTATGCCTCAGTACGTTCAGCAGCATAGGCTTTAGTGTACATGAGTAGCACTTAGACAATATTGTAGGAATGAACACTTTGTAGTCAAAAACTGTATATGATGTTTTTGGCATTTTTCTCTGTGAAAATATCAAAGTTTTGAAGTAATAATCACTTCTAATTTTTTGTTTGTCTTCATCTTTATATTATCTAAGTTTTGGTAGATTCTCAAAGCTATTATGTCTTAGGATTGTGATTTATCAAATGTTGAAGTTGTTGTTTTTTAAACTGGTTTTTCTTAAAATTTCCTGTTTGTTTTCATTCTGAAATGACTACACCTGCATCCTCATCGTCTTCAATTCCACTAGTCACTTCAGAACAACAATTTTAATATTTTTTGTGAGCCCTAATAATATAAAGTGTTTGTTACCACTATCGTTGTCACCGATAACACAAAGTTGTGTTACAAACATGGTTCGGAGTTTATTTTACCTCTTTTTGTGAGCATGAACGATAAACACTGTTTGTAACAAATTTATTTTTTAGGGCAAACCCAAATTTGTGTTGCAAAGTGAAATTCTATGGGCTCTATTGCCACACAAAATTCGCAGATCAAAAGAAGCTAATCTAGATAGTGCTGACTCCAACTTGATATAAACCCAAATGATAGACCCCTTGACAATCACAACCCCATTACAGCTTCACCCCTATGAAATAAACTTTTTGTGTGCTCAGTTCCACCACAGAATGGAAAGTTAGAATATAAGATTTGGACACATTCACCCACTTTGACTTTCCCTTAGAAATGCAGCCACCCAGGCAGGAAAAGACTCTGACCGACAACACCTATGTGTAGCGTGGACTCCGCTGAGTCCGGAGCAAAAAGAATCACTGAAAATGTGCAGCTGAATTGATAGTTATGGCTGGCCAAAGTTTGCCATTTATACAAGGTGCTCTCTAGGAGAGGCAGCTACCTACCAGAAATATTCTAAGTCCTAAACCCCTCTCTAAACCCTCTAGTTCTGAGGTACGGGCCAATCAAATTACTGTATAGTACATAAAGGTACAGGTGCCGGTGTACCTTTTGTACGGCCATCGTACGACATGGCTAAAAACGTAACACATGTTCTATCCGGATTCGCTCTTATAATCCCCAGAATTCCTGCTTCCAAATCTTATCCCTCCACGTGGCGCCAGGTCATGCCACGTCAAAAAAGCAGTAACGTACAGAAAGTACAGGTGTCGGAGTACTTGCTGTATGGACATTGTACGATGATGTTATAATGTGACATTTGTCACATCCGGATTTGTTATGTTCCTTTCCTGAGATTCCGCAACCTGTACAATGTCGCCACGTGTCATTCAGAGTGGTGACGTCCGCAAACGCCAAAAAACTTGTTCCGCGATCTCGGCATTTATCGCGACCGTCCGATTTAAACCGGCATTCAATTTTAGCCGTCAAAAATTAGTGCGCGGTATTTGTTTCAATAGCGAAACAAATGCGCGGTATCCGCTCCGTCCCCGTACCGTACTCTGTACTAAATTAAACTGTATCTATGTACTAAGTATCTATTTCCCGTTAAACGAATTAATCTACGTGTAACTATTTATATATTTATCGAACTCTATATATTCAACACTAGTTTTAGACTTAACGGTTAAAGCTAACGGCTACGTTGACTTGACGGACGGTAGGTACCAGGATCAAATCCTGGGTTAGTCAAGTACCTTTTGGTAAATCAACCTAATCCACCCCTTGTCTTCTCTAGAGAGTTTAGGTAGCCATGGTTCTAGCTCCCTTTCCAGCCTTCAGTGACTACAACAAGTGTGGAGGCTTGGTGAGGGGAGTTAGAGGCAGACCGCCTCAGCTCATTTTCTATCCTAATACAGACCTAGAAAATACTCAAATATCAACACAAACAAGGTGTATGGTTTTTATTAACTCTCGTTATGTGCATCAACAATAGACTTTGTTCCCTAGTATTTTTATTTTAACGCAAACACATATTTGTGTTGCAAACATAGTTTAGGGTTATTTTTTATTGTTTTTGTGAGCGTAATACTAAACGTTGTTTGTTAAAAGAAATAGTTTTTAGCCAAAATGCAATTTTCAGTTGTAAACATGGATGATTTAAACTATTTTTGTGAGCGTTAGTGATATAAAATGTTTGTTACCACTATTGTTGTTACCGCAAACAGAAGGTTGTGTTACAAACATGGTTCGAAATATATTTTACCTCTTTTTTTGAGCGCGAACAATAAACGTGGTTTGTTACAAATATCTTTGTTAGCGCAAACCCAAATATGTGTTTGAAACATAGTTTAAGGTTTTTATTAGCTCTCTTTGTGAGTGTTAAAAATAAACTTTGTTCGTTAATATCTTTGTTGTTAACGTAAACATAAATTTGTGTTCCAAATATGGTTTAGGTTTTTTTTAATGTTTTTGTGACCGTTATATTAAACGTTGTTCGTTACAAAAATAAAAATTTAGCCCAAACACAATTCTTAGTTATAAACATGGATGAGAGTTTATTTAAACTATTTTTGTGAGCGCTAACGATATAAAGTGTTTGTTAATAATATTGTTCTCACCGCAAACAGAAGTTTGTGTTACAAACATGGTTCGAAATTTATTTTACCTCTCTTTGTGAGCGCGAACAATAAACGTTGTTTTTTACAAATGTCTTTGTTGGCGCAAACTCAAATTTTTGATAGAAACATGGTTTAGGGTTTTTTAACTCTCTTTATGCGCCTTAACAATAAACATTGTTCGTTAGTATTTTTTTTGCTAACGCAAACACAAATTTGTGTTGCAAACATAATTTAGGGTTTTTTTTCACTGTTTTTGTGATCCTAATAATAAACGTTGTTCGTTAGAAGAAATCATTGTTAACCCAAACACAAATCCCAGCTATAAACATGGTTAAGAGTTTATTTGAACAATTTTTGTGAGTGCTAACGATATAATTTTTTGATACCACTATCGTTGTTACCGCAAACAAAAAGATGTGTTACAAACATGGTTCAGAATTTATTTTACCTTTTTTTGTGAGCTGGAACAATAAACTTCGTTTGTTACAAATAAATTTGTTAGCGCAAACCCAAATTTGTGTTAGAAACATGGTTTAGGGTTTTTTTTAAACTCTTTTTGTGTCCGTTAACAATAAACTTTGTTCGTCAATATTTTTGTTGTTAACGCAAGCACAAATTTGTGTTGCAAACATAGTTTAGGGATTTTTCTATTATTTTTGTGAGCGTAGTAATAAACGTGTAGAAATTAATAGTCCATTTTTAGTATTTTCTAGGTCTAAATAGAAATAAAGAAAGAAGCCGAGGCAGTCTACCTCTAACTTCTCTCTCCAACTCTCAAACTTGTCGCAGTCACTGAGAAATTGGAGAGGGAGCTAGAGCCATGGCTACCTAGGCTATCCAGAGGTTTACGTGAAATTTATATTAGTTAGGGGTTTATTTTATCTAAAAGGTATGTGCCGGACACAGGATTTGATCCCTGTACCTACCGGCCGGCAGACAGTGGATAGCCGCTAGCCTAAGCCGTTAAGTCTAGAACTAGTGTTACGTACTATATAGTTTGATATTTATTTAAACATGTATACGTAGGATAAATCATTTAACTGTAATTGTTTACAGGATACATAGATCCGGTAATGTATAAGTACGGATTACGGTACGGACAATAAATCAATACCGCGCATTTATTTCATAAGTGAAACGAATACCGCGCATGTATTTATTACGGCTGCGATTAAATTTGAATTTAATCGGACGGCCGAAATTAGCGCCGAGATTGCGGAAGAAGATTTTGGCGATTTGTGGCCATCGCCACATCGGATGACACGTGGCGAAACTACATTGGATCGTGGAATCTCCGGAGATTATGGCACCGAATCCGAATATGACATGTGTCGACATTTAGGCCATATCGTACAATGTCCGTACATAAAGTACACCGGCAGATGTACTTTTGCGTACGGAACTGTAATCTGATTGGTTCCGTACTTCAGTAGATAGAGTCTGTGAGAGAGATAGGACTTAGAAAAATTAGGAGATAGGACCCTCTCTCCCAGAGAGCTTCTGTACAAAAGGTCAACTTTGACCCTCCATAACTTACTGCTCAGGGGAGCAAATTCAGAGATTCTTTTTGCTATAGACTCAGGGGAGTCTTGCCTTCACAGAGGAGCAGGTAGTCAAAGTTTTTGTCTGCCAGGGAGGCAGTTGTTTTTGCTGAAACACATAGGGGTCAGAGTTATCCTAGAGGCTTCTTGGAAGCTGTCCACTCTGAGGACTTATGGAGGTCTCAGAGTTTCAGGTTATGGGCCCACCCTCTAGGGTACCAATCTTAAATGGAACTAGCTTCATATACTAGGAAAGTATGATGATAGGAGCTATATGCGAAAAAAGGTTTTGGGGGATAAAGAGTGGACGGTTGGGGCGTCCATCAAGTCTTGAAATCCCTCCAGGGTTTGGAGGAAGCAGATTCACCAGGAAAGAGGATTCACCTTCAATGGAGGAAACAAACGAAGGAGAAGTGTTGGACAAAGGAAAGGAGAAGGAGGCGACCACACCAATAGCAACTAGTTCGGCATTCATGTCACCTATTCCGAGGAACGAGGAGAATGATACTGAAACCTGGGACGTCAACAATATGGCAGCAAAGCACTTCATTCTACGCCATCTCACTCAAGGACTTGCATGTCCTCATTTGCAGGTCGAAAGGGCATGCAATCTTTGGATGGCTCTCATAGAGATGTACCGAAGTGGTATGATTCAGAAACAACAGTTGGCTGATCAGAAAAGTTAAGGAGTATGTATACAAAGGGGGGAAGATGTTGGATTTTTGCAATGAGCTTGCTACACTCTTCATGGAGCTAGGGAGTATGTATACAAAGGGGGGAAGATGTTGGATTTTTGCAATGAGCTTGCTACACTCTTCATGGAGCTAGAGAGTGCGGGAAAAGATTTTAGTGAAAAAAAAAGGTTAACTGTTTATTGATGAAGTTAACTGATGAGTTCGAGAATATAGTCAACCGTGGGCAGGACTTGTCGGACTCAAGGTGGATATGGAATTCAGTGGTAGGGATGATTCTCGTTCGGGAGAATACGATTGAGATCCGAAGGGGAGGAAAGAGTGGCCAAGCCTTGGCAACTGCGACCGATTGGAGGAACAAGGATTCCCGGAAACCAGTCGGAAACTATGGGGGGAGGGAGCAGAAAAATCAGACCGACGAGTTCGGACCAAGGGCTCCCAAAGGTTTATGTCATTTTTGTTAGAAACTTGGGCACTATATGGCAGAGTGCACTAAGCTAACTGAGCTTCGGTTAAAGGAGGGGCAGACCGGTGGTACCCCGAGAGGAAAAAAAAAGGCCCTTGTGACACAAGTTAATGAGGCGAAATCTGAGGACGAGGACGATGAGCTCTTTTTAGATGAGGAGTTGCAGGCGAAAAACGAGGTCGAAATTCCACGAAGGTAGAAATGTGCTTATGGTGGATTGAAAGGTGAAGCAGGCTGGATTGTAGATTGAGCTGCCTCCATGCACATGTGTAAGGATAGGCACCTAATCACTAAGATAAGAAATATTCCCACCGTAGAGATAGAGTATGGGGATGGGAGGATAGTCACCACTACTCTTGTAAGATCGGTAGATTTGAAAGTGTTAGTAGAAGGAAAGACATCCATAGTTACATTCTCGGATGTATTGTTTATTCCGGAGCTGAACAAAAACCTCATCTCTACATCCTTATTAGATGATAAGGGTTTTTTTACTAGCACTAGGGAAGGAGTCTTTACTGCTAGTTTTGAGGAGGATGTCTATTTCATTGCTGAGAAAGGTAGCCATGGGAGGTTTAGGTTGGTTTTAAGTAATGAAAAGAAGAAACTTTATTATGCTGGTGTTCATGATATTATGATGTGGCATAAGAAGCTTGGGCATGTGAATCTAGACAAGTTAAGAGAAATGAAAAAGATGGGAGTGGTGGAAGGGATTAAGTTCAGTGACAATGATAATATAAGTGATTGTAGTGGATGTGCTCAAGGTAAAACACACAGATTACCCTTTCCTAAAACAACCACCTATAAGGGAGAAAAAATTCTAGATCTAGTACACACAGATATTTGGGGACCGGCTAAAGTGCCCTCACCGGGGGGGAAGAGATTTATGATGACTATCACTGATGATTGGTCTCGGTATTCCCGAATGTATTTTTTGAAAAACAAGTCCGAAGCTCAGGATTGTTTTAGACAATATAAAGCATGGAGCGAAAAACTCCATGAAACTCCATCAAGAGAATACAGAGTGACAATGGTGGAGAGTATACTTCTAACCAGTTTGAGGATTTTCTGAGGGATGATGGGGTCCAACACCAAAAGACAGTCCCAAAAAACCCGAAATAGAATGGGGTAGCTGAAAGGTTAAATAGAACACTAAGTGATAGTGCTAGAAGTATGTTGTCAGATAAGAAGATAGGAAAAAGGTTTTGGGCAGAAGCAATGAACTGTGCTAATAACCTCAAAAATAGAGTTCTTACTTCAACTATAAAAGATCAAACACCTTATGAGAGATGGACAGGCCAACACCAGACATATCTCACTTAAAAGTTTTCGGCACTCAAGTATTCAGTCTAGATACTGATCGGTCCAATTGGAAGCTAGATCGTAAAGGAAAACCGGGATACTTATTAGGATACGATGAGGATGTTAAAGGATATAGAGTTTATGATCTAAAAAGGGAAGATATAATCCTAGTAAAGCATCTAGTAGTTATGGATGAAGGAAAGTCTGTGGACCGCTTCAAATATACGAAGTCAGTAAAAATCAGATTTGAGTCAGAAAATTCCGATGACTTTGAGCTTCCTAACTATCCAAGTTTTAGAGAAGATGACATTCTTGCAAGTACAAATCAGACCGAAAAGGACTCGGCTGTGGAAACTCCAGTGACAACTCTACCTGAAGCGGAAGACGTGGTGGAAATTGATTCGAAATCAAGGGATAGGGGAGAAGCCGAGTTTGTTCGAAAGAATCCACGAGAACCATCTATTCCGGCCTCGAATTTTGGGGGGGGGAAGGAGAAGTAGCAAAAGACTGTAAGAAAAACAGATTAATAACAAGGTAACTAAACAATCTCATCAAGATGAACCTCAAACTTATGGAGAGGCGATGACTTGTCCAGAAAGAAACCGGTGGAAGACAGCCATCAATGAGGAGATGGCCTCAATCATGGCAGCCGATACTTGGGAGCTAGTGGATTGTCCACCTAACCGAAAACCAATCGGTTGTAAGTGGGTTTTCAAATTAAAACTGAACCCAGATAACACAATCGAGCGCTACAAGGCCAGATTAGTGGCAAAAGGATTTACACAAAATGAGGGAATTGACTACGAGGAAACCTTTGCCCGGGTGGTCAGATTTCCCTCCGTCCGCAAACTTCTCAAATTAGCAGCATCGGAAGACATGGAAGTGCACCAGATGGACATCAAGACTGCCTTTTTGCATGGAGAATTGGAAGAGGAGATCTTCATGCGACAACCGGAAGGGTTTGTGGAAGAAGGAGAGGAGAGTAAGGTATGCCGGCTGATTAAATCTCTTTATGGTTTGAAACAGGCGCCTCCACAGTGGAATAAGAAGCTTGATGAGTTTATTACCGGTCTAGGATATATCCGGATAAGCTCAGATCACTCAATCTATGTTTTCGAAGATAAGGAAGGTTTTATATTTATTGCAATATATGTTAATGATTTGCTTGTTTTAAGTAAATCAATGGAAAAAATTAATAAACTGAAAACCGATCTTAAGGGGAGATTTGAAATGAATGATATGGGGGAAGCAAAATATATTTTGGGAATTCAAGTAGAGAGAGACCGAATAAGAAAAATTATAAGACTGACTCAAAAGGAAGCAATAGGGAACATGCTTGAAAAATTTCAAATGGATAAAGCTAATAGTTGTACAACTCCAATGGAGTTGAAGAAGGGAAGTGAGGGGAGTGAGGAAGAAGGAGTCATAGTCTTAGACGAGGAATTATCTCCTGAAGAACAGAAGTTCATGCAGACTATTCCTTACAGGCAAGTAGTGGGAAGTCTAATCTATTTTATGAATTTTACCCGGCTGGATTTAGCTGCGGCTGTAGGAGTGCTGAGTAGAAGTCTAAATGCTCCCACTAAGAAGGATTGGGAGGCAGCTAAGAGAGTCCTTAGATATTTGATAGGAACTAGGGATCTATGGTTCCATTTGGGTGGGGAGAATACTGACATCACTACTTGGAGTGATGCCAGTTATGGTGATGCTCCGATGAGGAGATGCACTTCTGGATATGTATTATATGTGGGTGATGGGGCTTGCTGTTGGAGTAGCAAACAGCAAAAAGTTATTGCTCAGTCCACCATGGAGGCTGAGTATATGGCCTCTTGCTCTGCTGTAAAAGAATTTATGTGGGTCAAGTCTTTGCTTGGTGAGCTTGGTCACCTTAAGAGTGGTGTGCAAAAAAAAATTTGTGATAATCAAGCAGCAATCGCTATTTCTGCCAATCCTAAACATCATTTTAAAGCGAAACACATGGACATCAAACTCTGCTTTGTTAGAGAGAAAGTAGAAAATAAAATAATCAGTTTAGAGTACAGACCAGATAGTGAGATGGTAGCAGGTATGATGACCAAACCTGTGCCTTCCCCTAAACTAAAGGGAGAAGTGCGGTCTAAAATTAAAGATTGACTAGAAAATAAGGGGAGTGTAGAAATTAATGGTCTATTTTTAGTATTTTCTAGGTCTAAATAGAAATATAGAAAGAAGCCGAGGCAGTCTACCTCTAACTTCTCTCTCCAACTCTCAAACTTGTCGCAGTCACTGAGAAATTGGAGAGGGAGCTAGAGCCATGACAACCTAGGCTATCCAGAAGTTTACGGGAAATTTATATTAGTTAGGGGTTTATTTTATCTAAAAGGTATGTGTCGGCCACAGGATTTGATCCCTGTACCTACCGGTCGGCAAACAATGGATAGTCGGTAGCCTTAGCCGTTAAGTCTAGAACTAGTGTTACGTACTATATAGTTTGATATTTATTTAAACATGTATACGTAGGATAAATCATTTAACTGTATTTGTTTACGGGATACATAGATCAGATAATGTATAAGTACGGATTACGGTACGGACAATAAATCAATACCGCCCATATATTTCTTAAGTGAAACGAATACCGCGCATGTATTTATTACGGCTACGATTAAATTCGAATTTAATCGGACGGCCAGAATTAGCACCGAGATTCCGGAAGAAGATTTCGGCGGTTTGTGGCCATCGCCACATCGGATGACACGTGGCGAAATTACATTGGATCGTGGAATCTCCAGAGATTATGGCACCAAATCCGGATATGACATGTGTCGACATTCAGGCCATGTCGTACAATGTCCGTACAAAAAGTACACTGGCAGATGTACTTTTCCGTACGGAACTGTAATTTAATAGGTTCCGTACATCAGTAGATAGAGTGTGTGAGAGAGATAGGACTTAGAAAAATTAGGAGATAGGACCCTCTCTCCTAGAGAGCTTCTGTACAAAAGGTCAACTTTGACCCTCCATAACTTACTGCTCAGGGGAGCAAATTCAGAGATTCTTTTTGCTATAGACTCAGGGGAGTCTTGCCTTCACAAGGGTGTAGGTGGTTAGAGTTTTTGTCTGCCAGGGAGGCAGTTGTTTTTGTTGAAACACAAAGGGGTTAGAGTTATCCTAGAGGCTTCTTGGAAGCTGTCCACTCTGAGGACTTATGGAGGTCTCAGAGTTTCAATTTTCTAGTCTACTTACTTTCCACTCCCATCAAAAACAACAAATACATATATATATATATATATTTTCCTTTCATTTTTCATTTTTCCTTCATGAAGCTTCAAGCGAATACTTTTATATTTAAGAAAGTGTATTAGATGACCAAAAATAATTTCATCTTGTTGATCATACATTTTATTTTGCATGCCACTTTTCATAAATCCGATTAAAGATTTAATCCACCTTCTCCCCTTTTCATCCAACCAGAATCTACTTTCCCTTTTGCATTTCCAACGGTCAGCCCCATCCCCAACCTGCAACACATACCCGGATGATAACCCTTTTACAGGCACATCTTCACAAGCGACATCACACCTAGTAGTGATGTCAAATCCCATCCACCCCCAAATATTCCCAAAAAACACTAGTCCCCACTAAGTTCCTCATAAGATCTACATCTTCCGTACTCATATTTTTATCCATGATAATTACCCCATTTTTTGAACTTCCCTCACTCTCTCCCATGGAATTCTTTCCACTATCACTTTCTATTTTAATTCCCAATAAATATTTTTTCTCCCCTAAACCTTTAGTCAAATATTTCTTTTCTCCCCTATCCTTTAAAACCCCATCTAGAATTAATTCTCCCCTTTCCTCGGAATCCGTTGAAGTCTCACTTTCCGACCAGTTTTCTGTTTCCAAAATATCTATGAAACTATCCTCAATATTTTGAACTCCCTCAAGTATCTCCTCTCTCTTTACTTCCCTTATACCTCCAAAAGCGCACTGTTGCTTTCGTGGAATTTCTGTGTGCTTTTCTCTCTTCCCTATACTACTAATCCGGAGAAGCTCTAAAAAATCTTCATCCTCTTTCTCCTCTTCCCCTTCTTCCTCCTCATCCCCATTCCAACTTCTAAGTTTTTCCAAACAAGGGCATTTCTCCATATAATGACCCGGTTCCCTTCAAAAGAAGCAAACCCCGTTTTTCAAAGCTCCCCTTTCTTTTCCTCTCCCTCTCTTTCCACCAAAGTTCCGATAAGGTTTACCTTTGTCTTTCTTTCTCTCATCACGCTTCCGCTCGTCACCATCGTTCCTCTCATCACGCTTCCGCTCGTCACTACCGTTCCTCTCGTCACGCTTCCGCTAATCACCACCAGCTGAAAATGCATTGACCCTGTCCCTTCCCCTTCGAAGCTCCAAAGTGCTTTCCCTCACAAGAATTATTCCCATGGTAAAGCTCCAAGTCCATGAGGAGCCATCCATTGCCTCCATACGACAAATGATGTTTTCGTACTAATCTGGGAGTTTCATAAGTAGTGTATTAATCTTACTCTCCTCAGATTCTACATATCCCGCACTAGTAAGCTCAATATATAACGCGGCAATATCATTGCAAAATTCTATAATGCTACCACCTTTATAAACGTAGGCCTCTATTTCTTGTTTTACTAATTGCTGCCTCTGAATAGTCTCACTCTTATAAATCTGAATTAGTGCTTCCCATATCTTTGAAGACTTGGTTAGACTTAAAAGAGTGATAGCTATCGACTTAGACACATATCTAAGTATGAGATGTTTTGCTATAGTGTTTTTATATTCCAATATTTTTCTGTCATTTTCTTCAGTTTTAATCCCTACATGTGGTACCATAGGTGAGAGCCTAGCTCCCCTCACCATAGGTGTCCCTTTTTCCTTCTCCCCTATTTCCCCATCCACGAAAAGATTTTTCCCTTCACCTTCCGTTGCATCTGAACTCCGGTTGATATTGTGGGCAGCCTCTGATGAATCTCCATAGTAAGCTCCTCCAAAGCCAGGTGGCGGACATCTCACTTGTCCCGAAACAATTCCCCATAAGTGCTTCTCGAAAAGCAACCCCGCCACTGTAAACTCCCAATAAGTGAAGTCTGTTCCATCGAACATAAGCACCCTAGATGGTGGGCCCATAACCTGAAACTCAGAGACCTCCATTGGCCCTCAGAGTAAGCAGATCCAAAAGAAGCTTATCTAGATAGTGTCGACTCCAAGTTGATATAAACCGAAATGACTGACCCTTTGACAATCTGAACCCAAATATAGATTCACCCCAGTGAAATAACACTTTCTGTGTGGTCAGTTCCACCACAGAATGCAAAGTTAGAATATGAGATTTGGACACATTCACCCACTTTGACTTTCCCTTAGAAATACCGCCACCCTGGCAGACAAAAACTCTAACTGACTACACCCCTGTGTAGCCTGGACTCCCTTGATTCTGTAGCAAAAAGAATCACTGAAAAAGGTCAATTAAATTGATAGTTATGGTTGGCCAAAGTTTGCCATTTATACAAGGTGCTCTCTGGGAGAGGCAGCTACTTACCCAAAATTTTCTAAGTCCTATTCCCTCTCTAAAACTCTATCTACTGAATTACGGCGCCAATCAAATTAGTGTGTCGTACAGAAAAGTACAGGTGTCGGTGTACTTTCTGTACGGCCATTGTACAACATGGCCAAAATGTCGACATGTGTCATAGATAGATTTGTTACCGCAATCTCCGGAGTCGCCGCAATCCAACATTGTCGCGCCACGTGTCATATGACGTGGAGATGACTGAAAAAAGCCAAAAGTACATAATCCGTGATCGCGGTGCCTATCGTGGCCGTCCGATCAAACCGGATACAATTGTAGCCGTTGAAAATATACATGCGATATTTGTTTCGCGTTCGAAACAAATGCGCGGTATCCATTTCATACAATACATTAAATCGTACTCCGTACTATACAAAACTGTATCTATGAATTACGTATCTATTTCCGTTTGAGAAACTAGACTACGTGTACAAATATAAATATCTGTCAAACCTAATGTACTCTAGCACTGTATTTAGACTTGTTGGTTAAAGCGAACGGCTAGTTTGATAGTTGAGAGGTATCGAGGTCAAATCCTGGGTCCGTCATTCTTTTATATAACTCTATTAAGAATTGCCTTCCTATCCACTTCGGACAGCCTAGGCAGCCATTGATCTAACTCCTCTTCAAGTCTTCAGTGACTGCGACAAGTGTGGGGACTTGAGTGAAGAGTTAGAGGTAGGTTGTCAGTGTCCCCTTTTTGCCTTTTTATTTTACAATCTCTAGACCTACAAGATATTATTGTTAGCGCAAATACAAATTTGAGTTTTAAACATAGTTGAGAGTTTATTTTGAGTACTTTTGTGAGCGCTAACTAGATAAAGTGTTTGTTACCACTATTGTTGTTACTGCAAACACATAGTCCTCATGTATTTAAAACTAAACGGACTTACTTCCTATTATAGCGAAGTGTTTACGTACATCTTTTGAATTTGACGTAATGCGCAAAATCAAAATTTTTATTTAAGTTTGCGACGATTGCATACAACGATAGTGCTATGATGGTTGTCGATGTCTACCACATGTGTTGTTGCACCGTGTTTTTTGAATTTGCTTGTGACGTCGCATGCGTTTGTATAATATTGTAGATGTAAAGCCTTTCACCTTTGTGCCGTTCGTGGTTGAAAAGTTATCCTTTGACTTTGCCCTTTTTTTCGGTGGTCGTGAAATGACATCAAGTTATGAAGACCCTTATAATAAAAAAAAATGAAATCCGCACCAAGCGGAAAAAAAATTGTTCTTCTTCTTGTCAAAAAATTTGGAAATCTAGTGAAACATGTGAAGTTGTTTCCCTATTTATGGAGCGGTGGTACTTTAATTGAATACACATCTCCGTTATGTTTTTAGGTGAAGTTTGAAAAAGACATGTCATAACGTGGCCGTGGTTATAAAAACACAAGACGAAAACATGTCGTTTATTCTAAGTTAAAAGCTAACCCAATTTGTTTTTTCAAGTTTTCACTTTTTTCGTACGGCTATAATTTCATCGATATGGCGCTATGTTTTTGAGGAAAACGATAGAATAAAACTCTTACTTTAGCACATGGGGACACACTCTAATTTTTGGATGTGTTATAATATTGTACATTATTGTTTTTTACCATATGACACTGTACTTTTTCTTTAATTTTGTAAAACACATAACTTATCCGTACTTTCCTCAATTTTGTCAAATTTGGCGATAGCTGTCCAATTCGCTTATTACGCACCAAATGGGCACGCAAATACTTCTTACCATTCGCATCGAACAATTTTGAAATATTTATAAAATGCATACCCGACTATTGTATCCGGACTTTTTGTATGTTTACGTACAGTGTCCATACATTTTCGTGCTTCATGGGTTATTTAAAGTGGTTTTTTGGGTTTTTAGGGTACATTCCTGTACATTCTCGTATATTTCAGTATAGTTGCCTCCATTTTCCGTACTTTTACATACATTGTTTGTACATTTCCGTACTTTTTAGAATTATGATTTTGGGATTTTTAGGGTACATTCTCTTACATTCTCGTATATTTCAGCTATACGGCCTTACATTTTCCGCACATTTACGTATAATGTCCGTATATTTCTGTACATTTTAGGGTTATTTAAGGGGGATTTTAGTGTTTTTAGAATACATTTAGTACATCTTCGTATATTTCAATAAAATTGCTTAGTGGTCATTGTTTATCGGCCTTAGGAATATATATTTGTGAGTGTCTCAACCAGCTTTGTATGTAGTCTGTAGTAAGAGATACATCATGTGTTTGAATTTGAGATACATCAAGATGTAGGGAGAGAAGAACTAAGGAAGGAGGAAGTATATTCTTTAAAATTTATTTCAGAGTGAGAGAAAAATTGTGAGGGACAGAGTTTGTATTGAAAATCTGGTCCGCTAAACATAATGATAATTTGTCAATGTGGATTGTTGTGAGCTTTGGTTGTTTTAATCTTCCGTTGTGAGAATGTTGTGTAATTTCACTAATTTGTGAGCATTTTTAGTGATCTTAACACATTTTTGTGTTTTACTTACACGTAGGATTTTTAGGGTACACTTTTAGTATATAACCTTACATATCGATGTATTTTTCGTACAGTTTATGATTTTTTAAGGATTTTTTAGGGTTTAAGAGGACAATTTTTGTACATTTTCGTACGTGGTACAGGGAAAACTATACGAAATTGATGAAGAGTATAAAAATTAGTGTTGGGTATCGGGTAAATTCATATCGCGATAATTTCAATATTCGATATATCGAATATCAATCCAGCAAAATCCTCGATATATCGAATCGAGACCAAATATGTAGTATTTTTGAAATATAACATTTTGTATTTTTATGTAATATGTTATTCTAGCGAAAAAGGCAAATTGTCTGATACGCCACATACGACGTAATTTTCGTTCCGTGATTTAAACGTAGACGCCGCATAATGTAACCGACAAAAAAGTACTAATTATGTAATTCATATAATTACTTATTTGGGGTATGGTTACATCTGGAGGTCTTTGTAATAGCACGGACGGCAAAAAAATTGTATTACAGGGGCCTCGGTTACATCGTGTATCGTTTGTAAACAAGTTTTGACATACATGTTTTATTTTGAGTGGTTCTTTCTAATTTGACAATCAAATCTCTAAAATCGTCAAAGATTTGTAAAACCGACCATTTTCGTATGAAAATCCGTACTTGCTTATTATGTACGTGTACTTCGCAAGTGTACCTCAAAGATCCCCTTCACTCTGCTGACTTTCAGGAAAAAAACGTATTTCTTTTCGGCAAATATTTTACGGTCACCTTGTCCGAAGGCACGTGATTTTGGAGACCTGTGGAAATTTTCATTTTTTTTTTGCCTCGATATCCTGGCGATACGATATATTGGCGATATATCGCGATATTTTGGTTTTTGATATATCGAAGCGATACATCGATTATCGGGTACTTGATATTCGATGTATATCGAATATCGGCAAACGGTCTTCGATACCCAACACCAATAAAAATACCACGTAAAAATTGTAAAAAAATCCAAATCATAGTTCAAAAGTAGGTGAAAGTAGGCCCATACAATATGCCTATTGTATGTAAAACATACAATATGACCTTAAGACCCATATTGTATTGGTCGCAAAATGAAAAAAAATAATAACAGGGTTGAGTTGCACATCGATCCATAGAGAATTAAACGTCATGTCTAAAGTTTGAAAAACATTCGAACAGAATTTGTTTTTTCTGTCAGTTTTGAGGTTTTTTTTATTTAAGCCATCAAATTCAGACGATTGGACGATCGGACGGTCGCTGATCAAAGTAGCGATCTAAAAAGATCATATGAAAAGCCCCTAACACAACTTACGATAGGACTATCTGTCATATTAGCGTTTGCAATTTTGATGGCCACACTAAATAAAGCCTCAAATTGACCAACCAGGCAATATGGGACGATAAAAAAAATTATTCCGGGTTTTCTTTTCCACGGAATGTCATCCTACGGCGTGTCAGTTCGCTAAAAAATTTCGTCCGACGGCGTGCGCTGTACTATGATCGTACGTCAGATTCGTACGTTCGTACAAGAGTGTGCACAACGCACACACATACAGTATGCCTACTCTACGCGTGTTTTGTGCATAGTTGTTCAAAACGTATTCTACGCACGATTCGAACGCGCGTACAGTACGTAGAAACTGGAGAGGTCGATTTGAAAAAATCATACAAAACGTTAATGATTTTGTTCCGTACAAATCCGTACATGTTAAAAAAAATGATTTGAACATGTACCGCAGTTTGTAAGCTTGCCGTCAAATGAGCGGTAAAAATAATATCTATTCAAATAATCATCACACCACATGTCTGTATCGGAACATCTACTTCTACTGGTTACGGTCAATCTTATTAGCAAATTCCAGGTGCTTCTGTACTCCCAGGATCACCTCCTGCCAAACGCTGAAATAAGACGCCCAAATACATTTTGAACTTACGGCGCTCAAATAGTGTGACGCCGCAACGTCGCTTTTTGGAAATGTCCATAGACGTGACGATAAATTTCCGTACATTTCTGTGTACATTTTGATCAGTTAACTGAACAGAAAGTACCGATACGTGCATCGAATCTTATCGTCAATTACCGTACAGTTGCCGTAAATATTCGTACAGTTACAGTAATTTGTCTGTAGGCTTCTGTAAAATTCCAGATTCAGTTTACAGTAGACGTTTTTTTTTGCGATTTTTTGAAAAGTCACGTACAATACGTAGAAACTGGAAAAAGGGGAAAAAACGCGCGTATTGAACAACTAGGGTTTTTTGCCAAGTTTTGTGCGCCTGCCAAAGGCCTGCCATAAAAACGCCTACTTTTGAACTATGGTCCAAATCCGTTTGAATTTGACAAGTTTGAATTTGGCTCTCTTCATAAATTTGCCACCAACCACCCGATTGTACGCCTTCCAAACATTACAAACCGCACAAATGCCACGTGTACCAATTTTTTTGCCTGCCGACATTCCTAAACATGCCATGAGCAAATAAAGAATCTCGCCGATATTTACACATCTGCTACATCTTCAATTCTGAGTAGACACGCCGTTTGCACTATCCGATCGTCCCTGTCATTTTCCTCGAGGTTTTTTTGTCGTTTTGTCGTTTTATACTATGTCACGACAAATGGGAACACCGACTCCACTGCCCACCTTTTCACACACTATTAGCGACTGTAAACAGCATCGCAACCGTTCAATCTGGAATGACGACAGATCTAACGGTACGTATGTACTTTTTGGAATCGCCTGTGGCCAGCAATGTCATCCCTGTCGAACCGCGGCAGTTTGTTTTTGTTTTTGAACCCTGATGAGCTGGCATTCAGGCTGTACAAAAACGACAAAAAATCAGTAAATACAAATGTTTCCTCTATGAGCGTGCTGTTGTCCTTTCTACCGAAATCTCAACCGAGGTCTTTCGGAACCTAGCGCCGTACAAGGAGATAAGGAGGAAGTACATAAAAGTCTCGAATTATTTTCGACCGTAATCTACGGCTGTACGGTTTATTGTTCCGTTCTTTTTTTCCGGTTGCCGGTACATCTGAAACGGGTCCTTCGTGGGTGAAAGTCACATTGAAGCACTAAATCATGTTCAAATCGAAACGTGATTACAAACCATTTGGCTCCTTCTGGATTTTTTGTCGTTTAGCTGCGAAGGTGATCTAAAGATCTTACCCCTCAGAAATTTGGAAAGCAATAAATTGAAGTCTATAATTGGCGCGGCAGCGAACATGGATGGGGCTTACGATTACAAATATTTATATATACACACATATATAAATATATATATGTATATATATATATGTATATATATATATTTATATATATATATATACATATATATATATATACATGCTCTGATTATTGTATTTTTTCGGGCTTGCAAATAATATGAATGGAGACTTCTAAAATCATACAGCGTAGCTTAAATGAATTACAGTACTATATGACCATAGTTCAAAAGTAGGTTAAAGTAGGCCCATACAATATGCCTATTGTACGCAAAACATACAATATGACCTTAAGACCCATATTGCATTCGGACCTATTCGGACCAATTAAAACATTCGGACTAATAAATTTATTTACACCGTCAGATTCGGACGATCGGACGGTCGCTGATCAAAGTAGTGATCTAAGAAGATCACATGAAAAGCCCATAACACAACTTACGATAAAAGCGCCGACCAAAGGCCTACCATAAAAACGCCTACTTTTGAACTATGTATATGACACTTGCAATTATGCAACATTTATAATTTTATATACATATATTGGATTATTATCGCATACTTTATAATTTACAACAACGAAACATGACGCCAAAAAGCGTTTCGTACCATTGACTCGATTGTACGGTCGCGGGCGTAAATTCGTAAGGGACCTAATTTAGCGAAATCGGCGCTATTAGCGATTCCCGGTGCAGCAATTTTTGGACGCATTAATGAAAGTACATTGCCAAACTTTCTTGGTACATGGTATATTTGTACGGATTCCGTAACTTTGCCACATTTGTACGCATTACATGTCCGTACAAATCGTGACGCTTCCAATTTCCACCCCTTCGTCCACATTTTGCGCCCTTCAAAGTTCTCCCACCGACCACCTTTGGTTGCGCGCCTCGCAAAACATTCCAAATGCCACGTGGCCCGCTCTTATTGCCTGCCAGCCTTCTTGAACTTTGCCACTTGGAACCAGCTCCCACACATGCGAACAGTCAAAACGTAGATGTTACAACTCTGCAATATGGAATCTCGCCGAGCAGTGAGATCTACTCACGTGTGTCATATCTTACATTGTCGGTGGCCTGATGCTATTTGCGCTATCTGGTTCCTCGCTGTCATTTTTGTAGCGATGTTTCCGTGTCGTCGTGTCGTTTTCCCTCACGTCACGACAAATGTCCCCCTTCTCCGCCGCCACCTTTTTGCAGACTACAAAAGACGATGAGCATCATCGTGACCGTCCGATATCTGATGACGTCACCTTTTGATTGTACGGATGTGATGGTACGAATATAATGGTACGGATGTACTTAGGAACTGCCTGTGGCCCGCAGTGACTTCCCTGTTGAACCGCGGCAGTTCACTAAAAGACAAAACAATCGACTCCAGTACACCGCCAATCGCTATTAGCGTGTAAGTTTTTTTAGCGTATAAAAATAATTACCGTGGTGTACGCTGTTTAAGAATTTGAAAATTTTGGAAAAAATCATACATTCTAATTGTTTGATTATGGTAATTTGGATCTTTGAAAAAATAAATGTCGGTCGCAAACATGCTTACACTAATATAAGTTTTTGTACAAAATCTGACAAATCGTACACAAATTGTACATTCACACGGTCGAAACGCGGCTGTCGGACGAATATGTGCGAGCGAGATTTTTTACGACCTGGTTTTTTTTCCTTTTTAGAACGCACATTCTCATGCGTCCGCGATTACTAAAACTAATTTATTGTAATTTTTAACTTTAAAAGGTACATTTACGTACGGTCTGACACTGACCATAAACCACTCTATTTAACAGACAACGTACTGAATATAACCCTAAATAGAATAAAGAAAAAAATAGAATAAACTACGCTATTTGAGAATAAAACAAAAAAAAAGCGGGACGGAATTAGTGTACACAACGCTAATAGCGATTGGCGGTGTAGCGTGCTGTTGTCCTTCAGCCGAAAATCTCAACCGACGTTTTTCGAAATTTAGCGCCGTACGAGAAGATTAGGAGGAAGTACCTAAGTCCGTACTAGTTCTGACCGCAGTCTCCCGGTGTACAGATTGCTGATCTGTCGTTCCCGTGGGCTAGTAGGAAGTTGTTAGTTTGACAGCGGCATTTCTAAACAAAGTCTTCCTGACTTTAAGTCGCACGAACAGAGATGATGAACGAATAAAATGTCGAGATAAAAAGTTCGGTTTAATGAAATGTCTTTTAGTATATTTTGTCTTTTAGTGGTGAGATCTTACGCTCAAAAACGAATTGAAGTTGAAATAATTGAGTGACTGGTTAAAAAATTTCAAATGTTAGAAACATTAACAGGATATATATATTTATATATGTAGATATGCCTATACGTATATATGTAGATATGTATTATATCTATGTATAAATAAATGTATAATTGTATGTACGTCTATATCCACATGTACATATATACAGAAACATATAGAAACATAAAAACATATATAAATAATATGATATATGTATGTGTATGTGTATTATATATATGTGTGTGTGATATATGTATGTATGTACATTTGCACATTTATTTAGTTATATTTAAAAATAAGATAAGTAAGGAGACATCCAAACCAAAGATAGAACCAATACAACACATTTTTTGAGGATTTTAACACAAAAAAAGGGAAATTAAATTAAATTAAATTAAGAAAAAAAAGGATATCCAAAACAATTACTAATGTATTACAAAATCCAAAAATTAGTTGCACAACTTTTTGTAGAGAGAGAGCTACTTAGGGAGGGAGAGAGGGAGGGAGGAGGAGAGGGAACCAAACAAACACAAAAAAGTTTGTAACAAAAACAAATGTAAAAAAAATCTCCCTATTTTATATTAAACAAGAGAGCGAAAAGTTACACTCTTTTTCGCTCATTTTAAAACAAATGAAGAGGAAAAAACATAAAAAGGAACTACAAGTCGAACCAAAAAAAAAAGTTTAAAATAAAGGTTAAAACAACAAAAAAAAAAACTTTCGAAAACCTTTTCGAAAACCTATGAAAAAAACTTTCATTTATGTCACACTCTCATCATTACTCTACTTTTTTTTTCCCTCTTCAAAGGATCAAATAACATCAATTATTCGACTATTTGCACTATTTGCACTATTTGCACTCCATCTCCTCTCTCTATCCCTACCTCACTTAAATAACTTAAAGAACACATCTCTTATAGAGTCCTAGAAACTCTCTCCCTCTCCCCCTAAAAGCCTCAAAACTCCCCCTCTCCCCCTCAAACAAAGAGGTGAAACTAGAGAATTTTGTCTTTTATCGAGAAAACTCCCTTTTATAAAAATTACAATCCCGAGAAAATCAATCTTGGGCCCTTTACACCCACATTAATTAAATCCCTCCCAAAATCCCCTTAAAAAAAAAAACCTGTCTTCCTAATGTAAGAAAAAAAACAAAAACAAAAACACAAGGGTGAAATTAAAGAAAACAAAAAGATAAAAAAAAAAATCGTTGGAATCCAAAAAAAAAAAAAAAGGAATTTCCAGCAGCAGTTTCGCCGTCCAATGGGATCGCTCCATTTTTCCTCTTTACTCCCTCGGGGATTTTGGAACTATTAAAATACATTTCACAAAAAACCCCAAAAAGCTCTTTAAAACCCGATTTTGGCACACCTTTAAAAATACCGTTAAAGTTTCTACCCCAATTTTCCAAATCCTTTCATACCCATTAACTCCTAAATTTCCAATGTCCACTAACTTTTTATAATTCTATCCTTCCCTTCCTTCTCCTTCCCTCAACATTCTCGGACCTCCGTCTCTCCACCGTCTCTCCACGTCTTCCTTCCAACCTTTTCCCAACTCCGACTAATCCTCCTCATCCCAACCTCGTTTAAACCTCTTTCCTCCGCGTTTAAACGTCACTCTGGTCTGTTTAAACCTCCATCCGAACACCTTCTAACTCCAAACTCTCCTCTCCCTCTCCCTCTACTTCCTCAACAACTGGTCCAAATTGCTCGGCCACTTATAATTTGTCCTCGCCTCATAATCTCCACCGAAACTCCAATACCCCGGCAAAGCCCCATTTATCACCAATTTCTCATTCGTATACCCACTTTTCAACCTTAAATGTATTTGTCTCCCATAATAACCCCCCCCACTCAAGGTCCACTGGGCCCCCCAGTTCCTAAAAAGACCTACCCAGTTTCCCCCGTCCACACGTGCGGCCATAGCCCTCAGATCTCCCGCCCCCGCTACGTTCCAAATCATGATGGTGATGAACCACGGGTTTCCGTACACCGAGAGCTTGATGCCGCCTGAACGGACGCAGGGTACACGACGGATCCGTACAGGTACGATGCCGCCCTTGTACTCGGCGATGGCCATGAAAGTGGGGACGGCGAGGTCAAGGTGCTTGCGGGGGTAGTTGCACCAGCCGCCGTCGTCCGAAGCCTGGAGGGGGGGAGAAGGAAGGGGAGGGAGAGGGAAAGGTTAGGATTTTTTTGGGATTTTGTTCGATTTTATTTTATATTTTTTTAGGATTTTTTTTTGTGTTTTTGTAGGACCTTCCTGGAGCTTTTCTTGGATTTTTTGGGGTTTTTTGGGGGCTATTTTTTAAAGGTTTATTTTGGAATTTTGATGGGGGTTATTGGGAAGCAGCGGGAGGGGTAGAGGGAGAGAGAGAGAGGAAACGAACCTGGTTCCAGTTATTGGGGCAGTTATTTGTGACAGTCACCACGAGGCGAGGCTTCCCTGGGAGACACCACTTGGAGTTGTAGCATTGGATCTGGAGTGGGGAGGGAGAGAGGGAGAGAGAGGGGCAGAGGGGAAAACAGGAAAAGACAAAAGACAGGTCAGTTTCGGAAAAAATAATGACCAACAACGAGAAAGCGGAACTGAAATTGAATTGGGTAGCCGCTCTGTACCTGTCTTTGCCACTATCTCTCTCTCCCTCTCTCCCTCCCCCTCCCCTCTTTTCCCTCCCCCTCTCTTCTTCCCTCCCCCTTCCCCTCCCCTACGTCCTCTGCAGCCACTACCCAGCCACTGCCCGGACTCGTGAACGGACTCTTTCCAGCCACATTACGGATGTCGTACAGCCAGTGTACGGAATCCACCGCAAAAACTGCTCCTTCAACCTAACCGCCCCGGAAGCCGGACTCTACCACTGTACGGCCTACCTACCTACCTACCCACCTACCCCCCTTCAAACCCGCCCTCCTCATAATGGTACGGAATTGTACGATATTGCACAAAATCGCACCAAAATCCCCCATAATCCCCCCCCATCCCCCCAAATCCCACCAAATTTGTACGGATTCGTACGGAATTCTAACCGCAGCTGAGCACCCCCGCATATGGCCCCCTTAAAACCATATGGCCTCGAGACCAAACCCAACCGCCCCTCAACTCCCCAAATCCCCCCCCAACCTCCCCCCAAATCCCTCCAACCCCCTAAACCCCCTCCCCAAACCCCCCCGGAAAATCCACCAAATCCGTAAGACCTGTCCCCCTCACCTCGACAGCACCCCGCATATGGCCCCTCGAACCATATGGCCTCGGAGGCCGCCGCCGCGTGCCCACCTCCCCGAATCCCTCTCCCAAACAACTCCCAAAATCTCAAACCTCAAATCCTCTCAATCCTCTCAACTCCCCCACCAAATCCCAAATCCCAACCCCTCAACCAGGTTGAACTGCATATTGCCTGACCTGGAGCCCCCGATATGGCCCCCCCCTTGAACCATATGGCTCGGATGCGGCGGCCGTGTGCAGGCCGTAGCCCGGGAGTAGGTGTTGCCGTAGCCGCAGGCGCCGCCCATCTGGTTGGACCGACCCGTCGCCGAACGGGTGGCCTGGATCCACTGAAAGGAAATGGAGGGGGATGGGGAGGGGGAGGGAGGGAGGAGGACGGGGGGGGGGGGGAGGGGGGGGGGGGGGGGGGGGGGGGGGGGGGGGGGGGGGAAGAGGGGGGGGAGGGGGAAGAGGAGAGGGGGGAGGGGGAGGAGGGGAAGGAGGAGGTGGAGAAGGTGGAGGAGGTGGAAGAGGAGGTGGAGGAAGAGGAGGAGGATCTGGAGGGATTCGAGCACCGCCGGGAAGAATGTAGAGACGGCATTGTGGCAGACAGAGATGAGAGAGAGAGAGAGAGAGAGAGAAAAAGGGAAGAGAGAGAACTCTTTGGAAGAGAGAGAGAGGGAAAGGAGGAGAGGGAGAGACAGGAAACGAGTGGATGAGAGAGTGAAAGAGGAAGAAAGGCTGAGGATGAGGGAGGGAGAGGAAGAGAAAGAGAGAGAGGGAGAAGGAGAGAGGAACAGAATGAGAGAAAAGACAAAATAAGTTGAAGTGCGAAATATGAAACCTGTTTTTTGCTCAGACAGTTTCTCACACTCTCCTTCCCTTCTTACCAACCCCCCCCCCCCCCCCTTCTAATACTATTTTTTCCCTGGGAGAGCGACGGGCGGGAGCTCCCGGGAATTCCTCCGCGGTGCTGTTTTTTTTTCTTTCCGTACGATTCTGTCCAGTTTCCGAACAGATTGTGCTTCGTGTGTCCGTACACGTTCCTACGTGACCGTACCTTTCTTTAAATGTCCGTACACGGCCACTTTCTGACGGATCTTCAGATTTCGCCAGTTTCGGCGCACGAATGGACCTCCTCCGGAATATGCACACGAAACGATTTCCGTACAGGTTACAGCGAACTTAGTCCGTACAGTTTTTGTAAATCGCTGGTACAAACTGTGGACGGTTAGCGTAAATATTGTGTACGGGCGGTGATGTTTTGCGCAGTCAGCGGTAGGCTTGTTATTACGGTAGATCGTACGGACGGAGCTCCATTGGCCTGGAAATCCGTGAACCGTTTTAGGGCTTTGTTCGCACGATTGAAAGGGTTTAATATTATTATTTATTTATTTTTGTTTTTTTTTTCTTCGGTCTAAAAAATGTACTGTACTTTTTTTTTCCCTTTTCGACATTTACGGTAGTCACGTTATTCTTCGCGGGACCGGGAGAATGCATTAAATGGATTGGATCCGTACATTACGAAAAATGCCAAAAGCGGCGGTGGTGGGTTCGTGCGGGTAAGGTTTTGGAAACGTTGACAGGGAACGTCCGTACATAGTTACTTGCGACCGATTGGCTGCCAATGGATTTCGTACCAAACGAACGGCTCACTTTTGACGCGACCACTTTTTGTCATTACAGTCAATTTGTCGGCTAGTGAATCTCACGATCTTGACATAAATGCGTACGAATTTTGCCACGTCGCCACGTGAAATCGAACTGATAAATGCAACTCGCAGCGGTAAAATCGGCCACTAACCCTAGTTCTTACCCGTCGATTTTATGGGACAAAAGTACATTTTGTACAATTTTGGGGAGGTTCTCCGTACAGTTTCCCCTAGAAATGTACGATTCATTCTCAACATTTGGGAGTATTCACTCTCTGTGGAAGAAATTTAGGGCTAAAGATCCTCCTAGAGCAAAGGCCATTCTCTTTCCGTACGAGCAACATTGCACGGATATAATTGTACGGAATAGGGAAAAAGACAAAAACGCCCCCAGCTGGAGCCGATCCGAAATCCCATCATGTTTTAGTTCACCGTCCATCGCCTAAGGAGCTAAAAAGCAACCACTCTAAATAGGAATTAATGTCTATTTGATCCCAAACTATATATCACTATTTGACAGTGTTGTGTATCGGTAAGGTTTTGACGATAACCGATATGGGCCTGGGTAGCCGATAATCGATATATTGGTACGATATATCGTTATCGGTGCTATCGCCGATAAATAACCGATATTTATCACTATTGGCGATATCTGTACGGACCGAACAGATAAATGTACGGCCAGCACACTTAACTATACGCGTTATTCCCCGGACGCGCCCTACTCACAACCACTATCTAATGAGGTGTCTACCAATCAGATCACTGTATTGTACAGTTATACAAGCATAGAAAGTACAGTAGCCGCCATGAGGTCTGTACGGTTTTGGTACGGATCTAGTAAAAACGAGCTACCTTTCACATCCGACGCCATGGCTTTGTCCATTTCTTCCTTAGGATCCACTGGAGACCTGCCACGTGTCAATCTGTCGGCTTTTTTGGCATAAGTTGCCAAGAGAGCCATTCCGGGATGCGGGCGCTCACGCTAGCCGTCCGCTCGTATTATCTCATTCCATGTCGTCCGTTCGATTCCGGCGGCGCTTATAATGTTATTTTGCCTCAGTTGTACTTTATGTCCGCCGTCCTTTTTCCATTCCATGTTCACCAGTTTGTCGGTACAACTTCGTACGCTGCCGTAAAATCGCTGTTAAGTTAACCAGTCAACGTTTATGTGCTGCGCTTTCCGTCATAAATCGCAGTTAAACAGCGACGAAACAGATTCTTATACGTGGCATGCCACACTATATAAAGTAAATAATATAATACAGTATGTTTTAAAGTACTGTTGTATGCATACTATATTTTTAAAAATTTATCATCGATATGGAATTTGCAGGTCTCAGACCGATATATCGGTACCTCTGACCGTTCGATAACCGATAACTATCGGTATCCGTTTTATCGGGATAATTTTTTGACCGATACACAACACTACTATTTGTAACACTATTAAAATAAGTGGTCCGGAAAAATCTACGTCGAAAAACAGAATTTATAGTGATTAAATTCACTACCCATTTCTACTTATAGATGTAGTGAAATATTAGCAATGGCACTTAAATGTAATTAGCGATACTATATTACGTAAAATGACGTGGATTTACTTGCACCACTCACAATAACCTTAATTTCTACGTTCTTAGCCCTTATTTATAGCTTTGAAAAAAAAAAACCATGCTAAATAGAGTTAATCATCTCTAATAACGATGTGAACTCTGGGATTGTGTACGGAAAATTACAGTACTATAGCGTTACCAGAAACGACAAAAGCTAATTGCGTTTTCGCAGAGTGGTTTCGAATAGTCCACGCGGTCGCCGATTTTATCCCACATAGTAAATGCGAATACGACAAAAATAGCTGTCCATGCAGGCTGGTTTTCTTTTACAAGCCGTTGAGGAAGGGCAGAATCCGGTTTTTCGGTCAGGCGTTTCGGTCTTTGAAAAAGAATAAAAAACAAAAAAAATAACAAAACAAAAAAAACAAACAAATAAAAATCGGCAAAATGAAAAATTCCGGATGAAAAATTGTACGGCACAATTTTCGGAAAAGGGCGCGCGCCAAAAGAGCAATTGGAGATTTTGAGCAAAACGACAACAGCTGGATCTGAGAATAATATTTTTGTCTATGCTAATTTTCTTTGTCTTATTTTGAGTCCAGCTTGGATGCCACCTCATCAGGCGCTAAAATCAAAAAGAGAGCACAAACTGCCGCGGTTCGTCGTGAATTCCGCGATGCAGCACTTAGAAGACATCTCAACCGTCGGATTAGAGATCATTCATATCTAACCGTAGGATTTCATCTTAGCGACTAGTCTTCCAAAAGGTACCAGCTGGTACGGAATCCTATCTGTCGTGACGTCGACAAAAACGACAAAATGAGGCAAAATCCCGCGACAAATGACAGCGAAGACATGACTGCGTAAAAGGCGTCAGACAGTGGACAAATTAAAGTATGGCACGTGTAGATCCCGCATCGGCGGAATTCAGTAGTTCCAGGAGGTGGACTTCTTTGGCTTATTAAACTCGCACGTGTATAATCTTTTTCAAGTGGCAGAGTTCCGGAATATTGGCAGGCAGTAAGAGTGGGCCACGTGGCATTAAAATCTTGTGAAATGTTCGGAAAGGTGCAATCAGGCGGTTGGTGGCCGAACTCCGAAGAGCGCCAAATTTGACGAATTTTTCAAATTTGCGCCGACATAATGTACAAACAAATGACGCGGAAAAAATTTACAAAAATTACATAGACCGTACAAAGTGATGATGCGGCCAAGAAAGTACGGTGATGCTCATTATCTTATACTTCCAAAATCGCTGCTCGCCAACTCCATATTGTACGGATTCTCGACAAGATGTCGTGGATATCGGTGCCGGGTCTTTCTAAAAGGATCACAAACTGCTGGTTCTAGATTGTCGGAGGTTGCTCTGCAAAAGGATTTGAGATTCCATAACTGTTGAATTGAAGCGACAAATCGTCACATTGATGTATAGAACTAGTTAGCTAGTTGACACCGCCTAGAAAAGTGGCAGATTACCAGTAGAGGAGTCTTCACTCGTGTCACAAAACCGATGGGATAAATAGAGTTGCAAACTTCAGCAATCGCTTCATGTCTTTCGCTAATTTAATGTATTTTCTCAAATCAATATAGCAATCTTGAGGTTTTGAAGTAGTCATCAGTGCGCAGTTTGTTCCAAACAAGAAGCAAACCCCAGTATTCATCAATAACATTGTAGAAGATTTGCAGGAAATAGCCATGGGTAGATTTTAGCAAATTACTGCAAGTTGAAAACCACAGATTTATAAGATAGAATTTTGAACTTAAATTACATGAGAACATAGTGCAAATTCCATTGTTACATTTTTTCTTGTAAAGCGTTATAATCCGCTTGTCCCCTAATTTCTTTTTCTCAAATTTAAATTTTTATAAGTGTGGTGTGTCTTAACAGAAAGGTTCTAAAGATTTCTATTTTTTATTACATTAATTAAACTAATGAATTAGAATTTAATTTCACTTCTAGTTACCGCTTCCAAAGGTCAAAGAGTTGACGGCCAAACCTAATTTACAATAATCAAGCCCAATTCCAACTGATTGCATGCAAAATATTAAATTTATAATATTAACTTCACCCATTTTTAAGTTTGGGGGAGAGATTGGGAGGGAGGAGACAAGGGAGGACAAAGGAGGGAGGGGCCGGGGGAGAAGAGGAGGGAGGGGGGGGGGGGGGGAAGGAAGGAAGGGGGGAAGGAAAGAGGGAGGGAAGGAATGAAAGAGGGAGGGAAGGAGGGGATGGAGGGAAAGAGGGAAGGAGGGAAGGAGGAAATGTTAAAATTTACAATGTGCGTAATCAATGTTAATTTTAATGTCTGTGCCAATGTAGCAATGTTGTCTCGTAGATAGTGTGGTTTTATTTGGTCGCGCGTCACATCGCGCATTTTGATTCATTTAGTTTCTTTGGCACTTTTAAGTGTGTAAGTTTCGTACCGTGTACACGATTTATTTCGTTTTGTTTAGTGCGAGGTAACGCCTCTTGTCCATCACGCGTTTCCAGTAATAGTACGGACTTGTTTACTGGGAGTATTATGTTGATCACTACTCTATCAGGTCGTACGGTAATCCATACTCGGCCGGCCGCGTCGAATCCGGATTCAGCCAGGTGATTCCAAAAAAAAAAAAAAAGGGTATCGCCGAGTAAACAAAACACAAAAAAAATAGAAGGATTTGTATGTACGTAGGGTTCGGGTAGTCCCTAGAAATCGAGTTTTGGTAAAATCGTTTTTTTTTCGTAAACGCGTATTGGGTACCAGGTAACAATTTAGGAGCGTACGATAGCGAGGCCTTATTTCGGGTGTTCGGATTTTGGAAAAAAAAAAAGTCGGATTTGGGTATTTGAAAATTTTGATTTTGTGACCTCTAAAGTTTGTTCAATGATATAGTATGCGCTTACAAACGAGACATTCGAGTACGCTTTTACAAATCTTAATTTTTGTCCACCACGGACCCTGATTGGTGGGCTACATGGTGGGATCTGGCACACGTTTGTGCTTTATCCGATCGGTATATTTATATCGGGTTAGGGTAAAATTCCATTAGAGGAAAAATGGGGTTGTTTACTGAACATCGTACGTTTTCGTACAGATTCATACCATTTTTTTTGTTTTGTCAAACTAAACATGTTTACCGGATAGTTATCAGGATGCTCCAATGTTACAGGCGTAAGTAATGACCGTTGGATGTTTCACTTTTTTAGATATGCGAAGCAATTGCGCACATCATTCAGTGTGAAGAAACTCTCCTCGCTAGGAGTGTTGCTTCACACTGGTCGTGTACCATTGGTACACGTGAAAAAGCAAAAAAAATACCCACCTCGAACAGGCGATCACAAGCCTACACTTCGTACATGCCATGTGCCTCCTGCCACGATATATGCATGTCAGCCGAAAGCATCCTCGCACGCTCCATCTGACATCTTCCGACCTTCAAAGTTTGACATTTTTTTTTGCCATTCCGTTTTGAAATTTTGATTTTCATTTTCAAAATTAAAAATCTGGTCGCAAACTTTTCGTTTGAATTATTATTTATCTCCGCGGTTACACATATTAAGTTCAGATTTTAAGTTTGAAGAATATTTTTGGATTTTCAAAATGTGAACACTAACCTTGTGACACCAATCATAATTGCGAAAGGTTGTTTACTGGCCCGACAAAATGGAGCGCACTGCCAGTAAACCTATTATTAGACGTGTATGTACGTTTACTGGCCCGACAAAATGGAGCGCACTGCCAGTAAACCTATTATTAGACGTGTATGTGCGTTTACTGGGACCGCCTAATGGAATCGAGGCCTTATTTGTGGAGCTTATTGTTTGGGAAGGCTTTTGCATGTGTGTACAACAGTTATCTACAGTACAGTACACCGCCAATCGTTATTAGCGTTGTGTACGCTAATTCCGTCCCGCTTTTTTTTTATTTTATTCTCCATTAGTGTAGTTCATTCTATTTTTTTCTTTATTCTATTTGAGGTTTTTTTCAGTACGTTGTCTCTTAAATAGAGTGGTGTACGGTCAGTGTCAGATCATACTTAAATGTAGCTTTTTAAGTTAAAAAGTAAAATAAATTAGTTTTAGTAACCGCGGACGCATGAGAATGTGCGTTCTAAAAAAGAAAAAATACCAGGTCGTAAAAAATCCCGCTCGCACATATTCGTCAGACAGTCGCGTTTTGACAGTGTGAATGTACGATTTGTGTACGATTTGTCAGATTTGGTAAGGATACCTATATTAGTGTAAGCATGTTTGCGACCGACATTTTTTTTTTCAAAGATCCAAATTACCATAACCAAACAATTAGAATGTATGATTTTTTCCAAAATTTTCAAATTCTTAAATAGCGTACACCACGGTAATTATTTTTATACGCTAAAAAAACTTACACGCTAATAACGATTGGCGGTGTAGTTAACCTAATAAGACTAATTATATTAATAATCTTTAAAACTTGAAAATGGTCGAAAAAAGCCTTTAAACGAGTGGCTGAGATCCTCTCGACTTTAGGTCATCAAGTTTGCATCCGTACAATAATTGCCACCGATGACTCTTGCGCACTCTCCGCGAAAAAAGGTACGAAACGATATTCGTACGGAAAACGTCAACATTAACTGCGGATGGAGCAGAAAATCGGCGATCTTAATTCTTAAATCAATGAACCACCTAATTTCACAAATACGAATTTGGACTGGAAAGTCTCCACGTGACACGAATCACGTGACTTCAAGAATTTAGGGAAACAGAATCTTCTGGATGGGCCCGCGTTTCCATGACGTCACATTCCACACTTCGAGACCTGGCAACCGCAGAAATATGAAAAGGGCTCAATAATTACTTCAAAGAGAGTGGATGCCGACAAAAGAAGATCTTCTCCGGGACAAAACCAGCAGTTACGGTTCTACGAGGATACGCATTAACTGACATTTTAAGATATACAGCTGGCGAAATTTTGACCGTTGAAATCTCGCGGTGGCGGCTGTTAGAGACAAAGAAAGATCCGCTAAAGACGAAACGTTTTGTCCCTTCGCCACTTGAAATTTATCATCTATGAGAGTATTGCGTTCGAGAGATGGTTGATTTTAGGGTTTTGTGTCGCTTCGGATCGCATGGAGCTACAGTACATTAGTAGACGACAAGTGTATGTACGGACAGTCGTGTGTTTCGGCTGTCCTCCGCTACAAAATCGCGATGCTACGTATGCCAATGTGAACGATACGCTGGTGCGATCCAAAGTGATGAATATTGTGAAGTGCTAGATCGGAATATTGACGATCTATGATAGCTCACATTAAAAAACAAAGCGACAATTTCATGTCATTTTAAAGGAAGAGTTTTACGTTTTCAGTCGCTTCGTGACTAAAAAAACGACATAAACTAGTGTTTTAGTATCAGTAAATGCGCACTAAAGAGCCATGGCTTCTATAATTAAGGAAGTAAGTGTAGGCCAACAAACGTCGACTATTTGAAAACAAACTATATTGGCTAAAATATGGGAATGTGCATGAAAAATAGTGTTAAATGGGTTAGGAATCGAAAAATTGCACACAGAGATGCTCACAAAAGACAAATCAAATCTCACTGCTGAAGCTTAAATAAACATATTCCACATAAAACACTCACAGCTCATGATAAAACATGTCTGCCAAATATCAATATATTAAGCCGAAAATTTCTCAATACAACCTCTCTCCTTCAAAATTCTTCCCTCTTTAAATCTTCTTCTCTCTCTACATCTTAATGTGTCACTCCTTAAGACACATGATGCATCTCTAGACGAACTGCATAATAAACTGATGGAAAACACTCACTAATATACCTTCCTAACACCGACAACTAACAACCACTAACACCACCAACTGAAGACAACTAAACACAAATACAAAGGCGCCGAAGTCCACAGGCGGACGTGCGCCTAACAAAACACTATAGCGCCGAAATAGAATGGCGAGCACAAAAACGAACATAATACAAACAACGCACTAAATAACAAACATGTCGTACAAGACAATACAAAACAAACAAAACCCAAACTGAACCACTATACATAAATACTCTATGTACCGGTAGGTACAAAACCGCCGTTCATTGAATGTACCAAAGGTACTCCGATGCAAATCGAGAAACCATACTCAAAATCAAATCGCGCCACCCAAACCAAAACGTCAACAAATTGGCGGACGACCAATTCTCCACATCGAACAAAACCATGACTTCGGCAAATCCGCCAATTCTATGAATAATTTTGACAATCCCCCTCTTATAGGGAGAAGCGGTGGAATGCCACGCCACCGATTTTAGCGGCCCGTTGTTAAACATGTCACCGTACAAAAGTACAAGATTGAACATCAATGCGGACAAAGAATGTACCACTCCAACTTCCAATTTAGCCATACACAAATTTGGACAGTATTTTTAATTCTCCTTTTACCGAGAGGATCGACGACAAGCGTAAATCCCAATTTGGTCGCCCCCACTCCCACATAACATCCATTGCGGATTGTACCTCAGTCACCACTCAAAATTCAGTTGTAACTTCGTGCGTGGAAATACTCGCTTACGTCACATATTGCGTCACCATCCAAAAGGTGAATGTCATAAGATAACGTAACTACCGCTCCAAACTGAAACCTACGATGAAATTTTGAAATCAAACGTGAAAGTCCACGCTGCAAATCCACGTCAAGGTAAAATAACTCCGCGTCACAACACTCCAGCATAATTAAATTGTTCAAATATTGTTGATAACAAAACAAAATCCCCTTACACATGATACTAATAAAGTACCAGAAGATCTCCGTAAACATAATTAAAATAATTCCACGTCCATCAAAAAATGACGACGACGAAAATGACAATACTATAGCCGCCAAAATACTCGGCAAATAATAACCGAAAAAACTTCAAACTGAAAGACAAACCCCAAATTGATCATACCAAAAGGTTATCGATAGATTGCTTGGCCGTCACATAATAACTCCTCATCGCCTGACTATACACGACGACGTCCAAAACGGCTGCCGAAGTATGTGGCACCGTTCCTTCTCCAAAGTACATGAGGCATTTGATAGATACGCCTTGTACGGAACAAATTCTCCTCAATGACAAATACGCTCGAATAGATTTTGTAAGTACATATCTCCACGGCGTTTGTATCAATCCACAACGATTCATTTAATGACAATCTATTTTAGGAGGCTTTAAAATGATCTCCTCTCGGACTTTCAATCGTCACACCAAGTCAAACTTAATTCCAACTCCTCTTTCATTGGCAACCGTAAAAACAGCTGCGTCAATGATACTCCACAACAATTCAACTAATCCACATAGCGATTTAGGTAACCACTGCACCAATTAGGCTTCACTGTAGCAATCGAACAGTCTGCCGTAAAAAACTTCACTTCAATATTACACCCCATTCCAATGTTGAACCAAGAAGGTACCAACAGAATAAATATAACGGTCACACAAAAGTTCGGCGTTTGACAAAAAAAAAACAAAACAACCGAAACAGCCGGTAATAAAACAAAATACGTGTCTCGTTCTAACACGGAACGTCACTTTTTCCTCGTCAAAATTTCACGCCAAAAGGAACTGATACTTCATACACACACACAACTTCAAACGCCCACACTAATCGTGAACAGATTCACTTTCCGTACTAGTGAACCGTACAGTTTTGTACATTATTTTTCTTCATTTGTTTCCTTCTCCTCAGTCCACTCCTCACTTCACTGCTTTTATTCACTTTCACTCACGGACGCCTCTCCACACCTTCCACTTCTTTAGTGTAGCTTCAAATCTCACTTTATCTTCATTTCCATCCCACTTCCACTTCCTCAAGGAGGATTTTTTACCACGCTCAGACTCGAGTCTCCACACTTCATTCAAATCAACATTCCTCCTCGTTAGAATTCTCTGCAGACTCGTGGCCTCTTCCACTTCTCAGTCTCCTCCTCTTTCAAACATACTCGTCTCCTCCACTCATCATCTCAATCTCATCAATATTTTTTCTCTTCTTCCAAAACTGAAACAGGAATCTAATTTCTCCTCTTCTTTTTCATCTTTCCCTCTCATAAAATTCACGAATTCATCCACATAAATTCTGTGACGACCATCTGAATTACAATTCTTTTTGAGCTTCAAAGGATGTGACAGAAAGGATTCTTCAAGCATAGAACCTCTGAAACAAGATTGATTGTTCCTTCAATCATGAAAACATTAAAACTTCACGTCACCACTACGACAAAATCAAATATAATATCTACACATCCAAATTCCGAACAAAAATTGAAAGTGCCAAATTGAATGACGTTTCTTCCAAACTCTTCGGTGATTTTTGATAATCGCCATAACGATCTCCTCGATTCACCTAACGTACAAAAGTACGAAATATATCTCCATAAAAAAGGTTTTCAAAACGTCAAGCTTCATCTTCTTGGCCCTCAACTCATATCAACACATTTAATTTATTCTTTAAAAAAACAACACTCCTCTACACCTCAGGTAATAAATCACATCGACACATTTCAATTCTCCTTTTTCTTTGCTGTTCTTCAACCTCTTCGACTACTTCAGATTCTTCTTTGACTTCTTCATCATCTTCTTCTTCGGTTTCAAAAACAAAATCACCTCCATCCGGAGCGGCATCCGGTTCACTCTTTAAAAGATACGTGCCTTTCCTTCTTCCAATTCTGTCTTCTCCCTCACAGAATTTTAACCTCAAACTGGAGCATCTTACTCTCAAACTAAACATTGGAGCACTAACCTGCTCCGATACCAATTTTTAAGAATCAAAAAAGTGCACACAGAGATGCTCACAAAAGACAAATCAAATCTCACAACGGAAGCTTAAATAAACATATTCCACATAAAACATTCACGGCTCACAATAAAGCATGTCGGCCAAATATCAATATATTAAGCCGAAAACTTCTCAATACAACCTCTCTCCTTTACAATTCTTCCCTCCTTAAATCTTATTCTCTCTCTACATCTTAATGTGTCACTCCTTAATACACATGATGCATCTCTACACAGACTGCATAATAAAATGTTGGAGAACACTCACTAATATACTTTTCTAGCACCGACAACTAAAAACCACTAACACCACCAATTGAAGACAACTAAACACAAATACAAGGGCGTCGAAGTCCACAGGCGGACGTGTGCCTAACAAAATATTATAGCGCCGAAATAGAATGGCGCGCACGAAAACGAACATAATACAGACAACGCACTAAATAATATACATGCCGTACAAGACAATACAAAACAGACGAAACCTTAACTGAACCACCATACGTAAATACTCTATGTACCGGCAGGTACTGAAAAGCCGTACATTGAATGAACCAAAGGTACTCGGATGCAAATCGAAAAACCATACTCAAAATCGAATCGCGCCATGCGAACGAAAACGTCAACAAATCGGCGGAAGACCGATTCTCCACATCGAACAAAACCATGATTTCGGCTGATCCACCGATTCTACCAATAATCCTAACAAAATGCATAAATTAGCTCTATATTTTGTTAGCAATCCACTGTACCTAAAACAAAGTTTATAACACTGTGTGGTTTTTAACACTAATACTTCCTTTAGACTAATAGCTATTAACATTGTAGTAAAACCATCCCTATGTAATAGGTTCAACAAAAACAACATTTTTTTTGTAAATACATAGGCCGCAATTTAGGGGCGCCGAAATTGTGTCATTAATACTAACAACTAGTGTTGGGAATCGGGTAAAATCATATCGTGATAATTTCGATATTAGATATATCGAATATCGATTGAACAGACTCCTTGATATATCGTACTGGGACCAATATAAACCCTCACGATATATTTCACGATATATATGATTTTTTGAATTTAATATTTTACATAATATGTTATTTAATGGAAAAAGACAAACTATGTGATACCCGACATACGACATCAATTTTGTTCCGTTACTTCAAGGTACACGCCACAAAATGTAACGGAATAAAAATTACTAATTGTGTAATTTACATATTTACTCATTTAACGTACAAAATTTCACGTACGAAAAGTTCACACAAAGTTAGTCAAAAGATAATCTGATAATTTTTTGTTTTTTTATTTAGGGAATTAGATTTGGAATTTGGGAAAGTAAATAATCAATATTAATGTGTAAATATAGGTTACTTGTGGCGACATATTGATTTCAGAAGTCGGTTGGAATTATATTGCATTTTATGTGAATTTATATTATTATTTTTATTAATTTGGAGTAGAAGTAGCTAGTACCACCAGCTATAGTAGGCCAGTAGCACTAGTACTGGCAGCAGTTGTAGCTAGTACTACAAGCTGCAGCTGCAGTAGCACTAGTACTACCAGTTACGGCACCACTAATATTAAGAGCACCACTAGTACTAGCAAGAATAGCACGAATAGTTATAAAAAGCAAGAAAAGGAGCTTCAATATATCGCGATACGATATATCAGCGATAAATTGGCGATATATCACGATATTTAGCTTTTCGATACATCAAAGCGATGTATAGATTATCGGGTACCAGAAATTGGTACATAACGAATATCGACACGTGGTCCTCGATACCCAACACTACTAACTGTTGTTCTTTGGTCTTAAATAGACCGCAGAAGCCACCCAAACTATCATGCAAAAAGCTAAGCAAAAATAGGTCGACGAACAATCATTTGAAATGCATCCTCCATTTAACATACAACAACATTTAGGGTTTCATGGAATAATCAACATAAATAAACCCTATGACAATATCTAAGGTTTGATGGAATAATCGACATAAACAAACCCTAGGACAAATGCATAAACAATGCATATCAAACATATATAAAAACATAAATAAATAATAACACACAAATGCATCACACATAAACAAGAGTATAATCAAAGTATAATCATTATATCATTCAAAGTGCATGACCTAATCGGCAACCCTAAAATACTACATCTTCGGTCCCCACTTTACTAACCAGCATTGATGATTAAATTCCTAACAAAGCTCATTCCTATATATACACTTGTGAGCTGTCAATGAATCACTAAGTGTCAAAATTACCAAAGTAAATTACATAACTGTCACTAAATCAAACTAATCGTAAGCGTACACCTGAGAGTCAAGCAATCGTAAGCGTACACTTGTCTACAAGTATGATATTGTACACACACAAATTAAACTATCAAAACCCTAATTGATCACTTAAATATAAACATCATAATCAACACTAATTTATAATGATGTAAAAGACAAAACAATGTTACTCCAAATATTTACACCGACGCATCCACAAATCCGCGTCATAAGTGACAACTTGCTTAGTCACTTGTCGATAAGTCCACGTAGTGAACCGACATCGCATATGTACGGTCCACTTAATAACACGTCATCAAACAATACGATCTCTTGAAAATATCGGCGGACGCCGTCCGCCCTCCACGTGTACCTCGAACTACTGCCGAAAATTAATCCGTACCTTCTAAATCTTTTCCGTACTGAATATACGTCGTTTGCAATAAATGCGCCTGTCGCAAACTGTTTTGTACGTGCGACGTAATATTTTAGCTTGTCGCATTCTGTTTTTCGTACGCTTCTTCGCGTCACTTCATTTGTACTTCGTACGTTTCAAACAATTCATATTTCATATCGGATCGCTTCGCGATCCGCCGTACATTTTCAAATGTTTGTTCACGCCACTCACACGTCACTTTAATTTTGCTAGTACACTAACTCCCCCGAATCGCAAATCTATTCAAAACTCCACAGTACATCATGTAAAATATATACGCACGAAACGTCGCGTGCGCACCAAATTTCACGTACGCACAAAACTAAATCTTCAAAAACAACACTAACAACAATTCACAATGTGGTTGTCAAACGTTAGTTGACAATCCATTTGCTTTCGAGATATTTGGGACCTTGGATTCTTCGTTTGACAACTTTATCCGTGATTGCGCTTGACGGTCTTTCAAATTTAAGCACTTCCCCAACTCTCATGTCAACTTTTTACCGCCAACGTATCTGTGTCGCCCTCCCTTCAACTATTTCAAGCATCGGCCCTCATCGAACAAAGCCCGGTGGTGAATGACGGTCGTGGACGAACTGATTTAATTCCTCCGCGCCACCCAATGCACATTGATGATATTTGTCGTTTGGACCTTTAGTGTGGACTTGTTTTAGCTTTGGGGCCGACGGCCGGTTTTGTCCTTTAGATTTTGTGTATAGTGTGGTTTTTAGTGCCCTTGTAGTTTAGTTTTGGTATTTTTTTTTCTTGCTTTCAATATTGTGCTCTTAGTGTTGCTTAGCTTTTGTAGTTTTTGTTTGTATATTTTTGTTATAAAAATTTAGCCTTTAATGTTAGTGAACAATTCTCCATTTTAATCAACTATTGTACTTGGATGGTTTGACCATATCGGTTTTGAAAAAAAAATCTTATCCCTCTCTCAAACTTCGTTAGATACATCATTTCGTTTGGCAGTGTGACTTTTTAGCCAGAAAGACTCAGATGTGGTCAAACTAACAACCTACTACCAGCAAACAGAAAGACGGACAGAGCTATAAACCTTACATCCAGAGATTACGATCGAAACTATCTCGGAACATTTATGTACTTTCCCAACTTCTTGTACAAAAATACATTTTGGGACACGGAGGCTGAGATTTTGGGCTAGAGGAAACCAAGTGGATTCGAGAGGTAGAACCATAGTTCAAAAGTAGGCGTTTTTATGGTATGCCTTTGGTAGGCGCACAAAACTTGGCACAAAACTCGCGTAGAGTAAGCATACTGTATGTGTGAGCGTTGTGCACACTCTAATACGAACGTACGAATCTGAGGTAGCATCATAGTACAGTGCACGCCGCAAAATGAAATTCTTTAGCGAACTGACACGGCGTAGGATGACATTCCACGAGAAAAAAAACCCGGAAAAATAAAAAAACCCGGAAAACAAAAAACGCGGACGTAAGTTTTATCTTAAGTTGTGTTATGGACTTTTCTTGTGATATTCTTAGATTGCTACTTTGATCAGCGAACGTCTGATCGTCCAATCTGACGGTTTGAATAAAAAATGCCTCAAAACTCACAGAAAAATAAAAATTTGTCCGAATGTCTTTCAAAATTTAGACATGACGTTTAATTCTCTATCGATCGATGTGCAACTCAACCTTGTTACTATTATCTTTCATTTTGCGACCAATACAATATGGGTCTTAAGGCTATATTGAATGTTTTGCAAACTATCGGCATATTGTATGGGCCTACTTTTACCTACTTTTGAACTATTGGTAGAAATGTCTTTTCATAATCTTTTTGTCTTTTTCGTAACACCAAAATGCCAACTCGTCAGGCACTACGAACAAACAACGACACAAACTGTCGCGGTTTGTAAGGAAATTCACTCAAGTAAGTGCTTCCAACAGGCGGTCCCGATAGCTAATCTGGACCGTCGGAATCGTCCTCATTCAAGATCGTACGGATTCCAAGCTGCAGACATTCTTACGGCGTGCAAAAAAAAAAGGCGGGCAGCGGAGATGAGAGCTTATATGTTGTGCCGTCATGCAAAACGACACAATGACATAGAAATCTCGAGACAAACGACACCAGATATCAAAGTGGATAACTCTAAGTACAGAGAGTGTTCCTTACATGTTTGCTCAGTGTGGTAAACCCTGTGAACCCTGATTTCACCGTGCGAAATGCGCCGTAAGTTTCACCACTACAAAATACGTACCAGTATCATGTAATCCGTAAAAAAAAAATTTGTGCGGACTCTAGTTTTGACTAAGAAATAAGGATTTTGTTTTACCAAGGGTTTGTACATTAACTTTGACGACGCTGCCCGAAAAATAAAAACTATATTTCCATCGTCGACAAATTGTCGATGTATATAACGTAAACCTTTCAGTCGTACTTTAATTATTAACCGTGCGCCTGCCTATAGTTGTTACAGTAGTTTCAATAACACTTCGACCCGAAATGTTGAACTACGGTTAGCAACTCTATTAAAGGAGTAGACGACAATCTGTCACGTCCCCATTCACTTAATTGGTATTATATATTGTATTTTCGCGTTACTATAATAAACCATTAACGCTATTAACGAAGGGGCACTATTTCTTTTTTGTTGAACAAGTCATAAAATGATAAGAACAATAATAAAGAGGGAGTCATTCAAATAGTCATTATATTTCGAGTAAATTGATAATGTAAATTTTGTTTATATTATTGCAGTCACAATGTCTTATGAAAGCCAAACAATGAAATCGAAAGGGGTATTTTCGTTGTTTAATGTAAATGCCTTCTAAGTTTTGTATGGGGTAAGAGATGAAGTTTGAGTTGCAAATTGTGCATATTTTGTGTTTATTATATTACCACATGACTTTGTAATTTATGCAATAGCGTTGAAAATAAGCAAGTTATTATAACTAGAGATGAAGTTACTTTGTGTTTTTAAAGTTTTATTTAATGCATTCATTTGGACATTAATGGTTGCATTCCAAACTTGTATGTTAGAATTAAAAATCCCTGTAAAAATAACGGTAATTAGCTTACATTTACACAAATTGGTGCAATAACATGTATCAATGCCGAAACTACATATCTTTGAAAAAGCATTTCATCTTAAAGCGCATGAATGCGCATAGATTGTATGTGAGTACTCATCGTAATACTTCATTATGAATAGCAATTATAATAAAAATGGTAAGATAATGGTCAATTCTGGCCATTATAGAAAATAATCATTGATCGTAAATACCAAATACGTGTACTTTATGATTATAGTTATCCATATCATATGATGGGTTATATTTTAACAATTGTTTATAATTAATGGTTATACTAGTTTGTGGGTTTATGTATTTTAACAATAATTGGTGCATAAAAAAAAATATAGGGATTAACAACACATATACGTGATTATAAAAGAGTATGCCAAAATATAAAACATTTTATACGTTATGTTGACAGCCAATTGTTGTATTTTGTACACATTTGGATGGTTATGCACTAGTTATATACAAAACATGTTATAGCAATTGCGTAATCATCTGTTAATCTAATATTCGTCAGTATAACTCGACAAGCCATATATACGCCCGAAATTCCATTAACCCATCTTTTAAACGTTATTAGCATGCTTTGGATGTCTATAAGTGGTTATAATAGCTACACATAATAGTTTGTGGCATTTAAAACATGTTATAGCAATTGTGTAATCATCCGTTAATCTAATATTGGTCGGTATAACTCGACAAGCCATCTAAACGCCAGAAATTCCATTAACCCATCTATTAAACGTTATTAGCCATGCTTTCGATGTCTATTAGTGGTTATTATAACTACACATAATAGTTTGAGGCATTAAAAACATGTTATAGCAAGTGCGTAATCATCGGTTAATCTAATATTGGTCGGTATAACTCGACATGCCATGTATATACCTGAAATTCCATTAACCCATCTACTAAACATTAGTAGCCATGCTTTAGATGTCTATTAGTGGTTATTATAACTACACATAATTGTTTGTGCCATTTAAAACATGTTATAGCAATTTTGTAATCATCCGTTAATCTAAAATTGGTCGGTATAACTCGACAAGCCATGTATACGCCCGAAATTCCATTAACGCATCTATTAAACGTTATTAGTCATACTTTGGATGTCTATTAGTGGTTATTACAACTACACATAATAGTTTGTGGCATTTAAAACATGTCATAGCAATTACATAATCATCCGTTAATCTAATATTGGTCGGTATAACTCAACAAGCCATGTATACGCCAGAAATTCCATTAACGCGTCTATTAAACATTATTAGCCATGCTTTGGATGTCTATTGGTGGATATTATAGCTACACATAATAGTTTGTGGCATTTAAAACACGTTATAGCAATTGCGTAATCATCCGTTAATCTAATATTGGTCGGAATAACTCGACAAGCCATCTATATGCCAAAAATTCCATTAACCCATCTATTAAACGTTATTAGCCATGCTTTGGATGTCTATTAGTGGATATTATAACTACACATAATAGTTTGTGGCATTTAAAACATGTTATATCAATTGCGTAATCATCCGTTAATCAAATATTGGTCGGTAAAACTCGACAAGCCATGTATACGCCCGAAATTCCATTAACGTATCTATTAAACGTTATAAGCCATGGTTTGGATGTCTATTAGTGGTTATTACAACTTCACATAATAGTTTGTGACATTTAAAACATGTCATAGCAATTGCGTAATCATCCGTTAATCTAATATTGGTCGGTATAACTCGACAAGCCATGTATACGCCCGAAATTCCATTAACGCATATATTAAACGTTATTAGCCATGCTTTAGATGTCTATTAGTGGATATTATAACTACACATAATAGTTTGTGGCATTTAAAACATGTTATACCAATTGTGTAATCATCCGTTAATCTAATTGTTGATATTTGAGTATTTTCTATGTCTGTTTTAGGATAGAAAAAGAGTAAAGGCAGTCTGCCTCTGACTCCTTCTCCAAGCCCCCACACTTGTTTTAGTCACTGAAGGCTGGAAAGGGAGCTAGAGCTATGGCTTCTTAAGCTTTCTAAAGAAACAGGAGTGATAATGGTAGGTTAACAAAAAATAGGATCATGACGTACCTAGGATTTGAACTTGGTACCTGACGTACGTCATAGTATTGGTAACTTTGTCCGTTTAGTCTAGATAGGTGCTAGCTTGCGTGGGGTACGATATATAGTTAAAAAAATACATGTCAAAGATTCCATTTAACTAATAGAACGGAATCTTTGAGCATACAACCCACTGTACCTTAAATGCCGCACGAAACAAATGTTACGGACATTTGTTTTGACGGTCCGGACAAAAAGGATATTTTGAATCTACGGCCGTGGTGCGAGCCGAGATTCCGGATTGGCCACCTTGGCGTTTTCGGGCACCGCCACTCCTGATGACACGTGGCAATATTTTGGAGGGCTGCGAGAAATCCGGAACGCGAGATGACAAGTCAAGGTGTGACAAATGTCACATTATGACGATGTCTTACACACACCGTACAGAAGGTTCTCCGGCACCTATACTTTCTGTACGGTACAGTCATGTGATTGGTCCGTACCCTAACTGGTTCCATGTTGACGAGATTTTCAACGATCAACACGGAGTGGCGACCGTTGAATTTTAACGGTCAACAAAGATCCATTCGGCAAGTCAAACTGACACGTGGTAACATCCTAATGGATACCGTAGAAGAAAGGGACAAAACGGCGACGACTTTTTCGCCACATGGCATGCCTCGAGTGGTGCCGAATATTTCCATACATAAAGTACGGCAGCTACCGTTCATTCTTTGTACATTATGTAGTTTGCTGCAATTTAATTGGTCTAGTGGGGTTGTGAGTAGGTTTTAGGACTTAGAATATTTTTGAAAGGTAGTCGCCTCTCCCAGAGAGCATCTTGTATAAAAGGCAAACTTTGGCCAGCCATAATTATCAATTTACTTGACCATTTTCAGTGATTCTTGTTGCTGCAGACTCAAGGGAGTCTAAGCTACACAGGGGTGTAGTCGATCAGAGGTTTTGCCTGCCAGGGTGGCTGCATTTCTAAGGGAAAGTCAAAGTGGGTGAATGTATCCAAAACTCATATTCTAACTTTGCATTCTGTGGTGGAACTGAGCACACAGAAAGTTTATTTCACAGGGGTGAAGCTATAATGGGGTTCTGATTGTCAAGGGGTCAATAATTTGGGTTTACATAAACTTGAAGTCGGCACTATCTAGATTAGCTTCTTTGGATCTACGAATTCTGTGTGGCAATGGAGCCGATAGAATTTCACTAATATTGGTCGGTATAACTCGACAAGCGATGTATATGCCCTAAATTCCATTAACGCATCTATTAAACGCTATTAGCCATGCTTTAGATGTATATTAGTTATTATTACAACTACACATAATAGTTTGTGGCATTTAAAAAATGTCATAGCAATTGCGTAATCATCCGTTAATCTAATATTGGTCGGTATAACTCGACAAGCGATGTATACGCCCGAAATTCCATTAACCCATCTATTAAACATTATTAGCCATGCTTTGGATGTATATTAGTGGTTATTATTACTACACATAATAGTTTGTGGCATTTAAAACATGTTATAGCAATTGCGTAATCATCCGTTAATCTAATATTGGTCGGTATAACTCGAACAGCCATGTATAAGCCATAAATTGCATTAACACATCTATTAAATGCTATTAGCCATGCTTTGGATGTCTATTAGTGGTTATTACAACTACACATAATAGTTTGTGGCATTTTAAACATGTCATAGCAATTGCGTAATCACCCGTTAATCTAATATTGGAAGGTATAACTCGACAAGCCGTGTATATGCCCGAAATTCCATTCACGCATGTATTAAACGTTATTAGCTATGCTTTGGATGTATATTAGTGGGTATTATAACTAGATATAAGAGTTTGTGGCAATTAAAACATGTTATAGCAATTGCGTAATCATCCATTAATCTAATATTGGTCGGTATAACACGACAAGCCATGTATACGCCCGAAATTCCGTTAACCCATCTATTAAACGTTATTAGCAATGCTTTGGATGTCTTTTAATGGTTATTAAAACTACACATAATAGTTTGTGGCATTTAAAACATATCATAGCAATTGCGTAATCATCCGTTAATCTAATATTGGTCGGTATAACTCGAAAAGCCATGTTTACGCCCGAAATTCCATTAACCCATCTATTAAACGTTATTAGCCATGCTTTAGATATCTATTAGTGGATATTATGACTTTATATAATAGTTCGTGGCATTTAAGACATGTTATAGCAATTGTGTAATCATCTGTTAATCTAATATTGGTCGTTATAACTCGACAAACCATCTATACGCCAAAAAATCCATTAACCCATCTATTAAACGTTATTAACCATGCTTTGGATCTTTATTAGTGGTTATTATAACTACACATAATAGTTTATGGCATTTTAAACATGTTATAGCAATTGGGTAATAACCCGTTAATCTAATATTGTCAGTATAACTCGACAAGCCATGTATACGCCCAAAATTCCATTAACCCATCTATTAAACGTTATTAGCCATGTTTTGGATGTCTATTAGTGGATATTTTAACTAAACATAATAGTTTGTGGTGTTTAAAACATGTTATAGCAATTGGGTAATCATGCGTTAATCTAATATTGGTCGGTTTAACTTGACAAGCCATGTAGACGCACGAAATTCCATTAACCCATCTATTAAATGTTATTAAACGGCTTTGGATGTCTATTAGTGGATATTATAACTACACATAATAGTTTGTGGCGTTTAAAACATGTTATAGCAATCGCGTAATCATCCGTTAATCTAATATTGGTCAGTATAACTCGACAAGCCATGTATACGCCCAAAATTCCATTATCCCATCTATTAAACGTTATTAGCCATGTTTTGGATGTCAATTAGTGGATATTATAACTAAACATAATAGTTTGTGGTGTTTAAAACATGTTATAGCAATTGCGTAATCATGCGTTAATCTAATATTGGTCGGTTTAACTTGACAAGCCATGTAGACGCCCGAAATTCCATTAACCCATCTATTAAACCTTATTAACCATGCTTTCGATGTATATTTGTGGTTATTACAACTACACATAATAGTTTGTGGCATTTAAAACATGTTATAGCAATTGCGTAATCATCTGTTAATATAATATTGGTCGGTAGAACTCGACAAGCCATGTATACGCCCGAAATTCCATTAACCCATCTATTAAACGTTATCAGCCATGCTTTGGATGTCTATTAGTGGATATTATGACTACACATAATAGTTTGTGCCATTTCATTCTATATTGATATTACACATGTTTATTATTAACCATAACTCAACGATCTATAGCTAATTATTACTGACTATAACGAGAATGCTCTATATAGAAAGGCAACAATTGTGTTTATAACGTGTGTTGTTGATTATTTCAAAGGTTTTTAAATAAATACATTGGAATACTTAGTAAATGCATAAGACACAAATTTACAAACCATTGTTATTTAAGAAAACGTCTATAAGCATAAATAACAAAAAACCGCACGCATTCAAAGAGAGTGAACAAGGATTTTTTTAAAGTATATGGTTGGCAATTCCACGGTGTATAACATCGTATAATATATTTGACAAGGTAAAAAAAGGTTAGCATAACTTGATGAAATGTCTTTGGGTTTAAATATCATAACTAATAGGTATAGCATGGGCGTGTACAGTGTTTAAGGTATTTATTGGAAGTTTTACAAATGTTTACATCCATATATTTATGCAAAATAATAAAATCATAAGACATGTTTTTTGACTCGGGGTAAAGTATCAACGGGTTAATCAAACCAAATATTTTTCTTGTTAAATTGTGGAGTTTATTTGTGCTTATACTATTGTTTTTATGTACGTATATCCTAAGTTGAATTGTGTAGTATACTAGGGTTTGAAAGTAATTACATGACGTAAATAAGTGGTCATTATAGACCAACGATAAAAACATATGCAATGTTAAAGACAAAAGAAGGCATCGTATTGAACATTTAAAAACAACGGAAAACAAAAATATATAGCAAAGCAAGAAATGAATATTTGAATCCGAATGAAATACTGAAAAACAAATAGTATGTCTCTCTCTAAAAAATATAAATCTAAAATTTCACCCGTGATAGAGCGGAGCTTTTCTAACTTTCGAAACCGTGACAAATTTCGTTCAAACTCCCTCTTTTAAGATCCCTCTTTAAAAATTGGTTTAGTTGAATGGGCCAAAGCCTCTTTCAGTTCCACAGTGCTCCCACTAAACTTTCAACTCTAATATTTTCTAGAAATCCTATAGTTTTTGCTTAATTCCACCCTGGAGCCTTCATCAGTTTTTCAATACAAACAACAATTCTAAAACACCGAACCCATTTTATCTTTTCATTGTCTACCCATACTACAAATTGAGATCCTGGTGGTTTACATTTTGTGATGAGTTTTCTATCTAACAAGGCTTTAATGGGGGTTGGCCTTTCAACCCGTAATGATATTCATTAAAGATTGATTCAACATTCGCATCAATGTTGGCACTTTGTACCATATATTTTTTCCAGTTGTCCTAGTCAATTGAAACCCATGAAGCTCCACATGGACTGGAAATAAATCATTTTGCGGATTGATTGTCAGAGATGTTGAATGGTTTCCAAAAAAAGAATGATTGGACTCATTTGTATGTGATAAATTGAAAAGAGGGATAGTGGTCGGGGATGTTGAGGGGATATAATGGTTTAGAAAGGGTGAAACGTGTTAGGTGTATAATATGAAGAAAAATGGATTGGTGGAACAACATTTGGCGAGGGAAATTGAAAAAGTATAGGAAACGGTGGTGGTGGAGGAAGAGGATGTGAAAGAGGAGCAAAAAAATGAGAAAGATGAGAAAGAAGAAGAGGTTGAAGAGGTGGTGGAGGAGACGGGGGTCGCGTGGGCAAGTCAGTGGTTGGGGAGGAATTTGGGGGAGATAGAGGGGGAAAAAAAGGATGTGAAAATATAGAAATTACACTCTTTAAATCTTGTGACACCTCTGATACTTTCAAGTCTAGTTGATCGAACATACATTCTAGGTGAAAAAACCCTCCGTGTAGTTGATTTTGCATGTTAGCTTGCTTGGTGTCAAACATGCTCTTATCATTGTGCATCGCATTTTTTAAATCCGCCACAGTGTTTTTGAGGGTATTTATCACTCCCAAAAGAGGTGGAATAGCATCGACAACAATTCGTTAAGCTTGAAGTTCTGATTTTACTTCAAGCTTGTCTTCTCGTCTTTTTTTCCATCCAATAATTTTATAGCATTAGCGAAATTCTCCCAATCTGTATTACAATCTTGTAGTATTGACAAAAAAAACGGAGTCATAAAAAAAGCGTGAGTAGGAAAATATTTACGTAAGAACGCAAGGTCTTGCCAAACACATTTTCGTATAGATCTAACCAGTAACTCTACAAACTTTTGTGCCGAGATGTCACGTGTTTCGTCGTTTGCACGTAAATTTCTCTATTTATAATAAAAAAACAAAAACAAAAACAAACAAAAAAATTATAAGATTTTGTCTCCACTACCTTAGATTTTTTCCTAAGTTCAAACCCCCCATATAGTAAAATACCATATACAACATTTATGGATTTAAGTTGTTGTTTTCTTATTTATATTTTTTATTTTTATGCTTTTGTTTTTCTGCTTTCTATTTTTAGTTGTGAGTTTTCATTTTTATGTTTTCTTTTTATAAGGTGAAATAAAACAGAAATAAAAAGTGAATATAAATAACAGGAATATGAAAAAATAGACAAGGATAAAATGAACAAGACAGAGAAATAAAAAAAAGACGAAATAAAAAAAAGGCGAGGAATAAAAAAAAATGAAGATTAAAAGAAAAAGAAAGATGAAAAAATAACAAAAAAACTAAAAACTTAATGAGAAAGAGAAAATACAGTTCAAAAAAAAAAAGGATGCATAAACCGAAAGAAAAATAATGAAAGAAAAAAAATAAATGGAGAAAGAAGAAAAAGTTAAAAAAAATGGTAAATAATTAGAAAAAAAATAGAAAAGAAACATAACAAGGTTTTAAACAAGAAGAGAAAAGGTAGAATAAGGCAAAAAGTAGAGGAAAAATATTGAGAATTAATAGAGAAAGAAGATAAATAAACAAAACATGGGTAAACTAGAAAAGGAAGAAAAAAAAAAAAAAAGACAAAAAAAATGAAAAAAAAGACGAACGATAAAGAAATTAAGCGAAGCTAAAAAAAATAGGAAAAGATAAAAAGAAAACTAAAAACTAAAAAACTCAACAGGAAAGAGAAAAAAGAGTTAGAGTATGCATAAAACGTAGTGAAAAACTGTGAAAGAATAAAAACATACAGAGAAAGAAAAAGAAGATGGAGAAAAAAAGAAAAAAAAATTGAATAGAAAACAAAAAACAAAAGAAAAAAAATAGAAGATGATGCTCAAATTATATAAAAAAATAGAAAAAGATAGAATAAGGGAAAAAGTGGAAAAACAATTTGGAGAAAAAAATAGAGAAAAAATATGGATAATAAACGGAAAAATATGGAAATTGTGTTTTTTTAGCTTAAACACAAACTTGTTTCACGTCGTCTAAAGCAACATCTGCCCATGGAAATGTTTTTTGGAGAAGACATTCTGGTACATTAATCATATCGCCATGAAGTAGGTACGCATTTTTTTTGTCTTCATAGCCAGCTTGGACTAGAGAATCTCAAGTGAGATGGAGGTTAAGTAGGATAAGTACATATGAGTAGTAGCCCATCTCCCCAATCGCGCTATATGGGATTCAAAAGCCCTGACACCCAAATCCGTTAATGTAAACATAAAAACTTAAGATAAAGACTTTAACATTTCATTTTTTTGTTTCGTTTTAAGATTTATAAATTTATGGGTGATAACAATACTCACTACAAATGAAACATGTCACGTTTTTTACTTTTTACTTTCGGCCGCTCTTGCGCCTGCTCCTCTCACCCTGTGGGTTTTTGAATTCGATACAATGTCGAGACATACAAACATCGCTTAGATTAATTTAAGATGAGTATGATAATCCAACGCCTCGTCATTTTTTGAACCATTAGGGAATAGAAATAAATTGTACCTGTAAAGGAATCATTAAAACATATTTTAACAAAAAAAACAAATTAACAACAAAATGTCAAGTTTTTGAGGATGTTTTGGAGAAAAAGAAATAAAGGTTATGGAGAAATAAAAATAAATGTTATGGAGAAATAAATATATAATTTGGCAAAAACTAGTCAAGTTTTTGATGATGTTTTGGAAAAAAACAGAACACACTGGCTATTAAGCATAACAACTATATATGGCTATAATATTATACTAAATTTAACAGCTAGTTATAGTTTTTATGTTATATTTATCGTAAAAGTTATATCTAGCAATTATATTTTATAAATTATAACAGCTATATTTAACTGTTATATTATACCAAATATAACAGCTAGTTGTAAGTGTTATATTTTATTTCTTATGACAGTTGTTATATGTAGTTGTTGCATTATACTAAGCATAATAACTATATCTAGATGTTATATTTTATTAATTATAACAATTATATCTAACGGTTTTACTATGTTAATTATTACACTAATAAACAATTACATAATTAACAGTTATATCTAATTGTTATTATGTATATATTACAACTTTAATATCTAACTGTGATAATGTATTGATTATTACAATGTTAACTAACTGTGACATTATATACATTATAACATTTAAATCTAAACAGTTATATCTAACTGCTATACTACACATATTATAGCAAGTTTAAGGTAACTGTTATATTATTAGAGTTTTAACAAGTTATATATTATATATAGTCTAACTATTATAATGTTTTAATTTTTATAGTGAGAAATAACTATTATATTATATATATTTTAGCATTTATATCTAACTGTTATAATGTGTTAATTATTAGTGTTAATTATTAGTGTTAACTAACTATTAAAATAGATTTTTTATAACAGTTTACATTATATTTATCTTAACAGTTAAAATTAACTGTTATATTATACATATTATAACAGTTATATCTAACCGTTATATTATGTTAATTATTACAAGTATAATAAATTTTACATGATAGTAATTATAACATATTACATCTATTATGACAATTACATCTAACCGTTACATTATGTTTATTATAATTATTATTAGTATACACTACAACTATAATAATAGTTGTAACAGTAGTTTCATATATTATACTTCAACTATAATTATATACATTATTTATATTTTAACTAATATTTCAAATATATTAAACAGATAATAACTTGCATGATTGTATATATTACAAATATTACTTATGTTAAATATGTATTTTAATGTTTTATAACGTATGTATATATATTGTAATTGTCATTATATACATATATTTTATAAATTATAACTATTATAAAGTATACTCTTATATGTGTTAAATATATTACATCTATTGCCATGTATATTATATGTATATCTAACTTTTTTATTATGATATATATTACATACATTATAACTAAACAGTTTTATATATATTCAAATATATTTTACTACTAAACTGTTCTTACGTGTATTATATACATTATTGTTATTACTATATATATATTATATATATATATTAAAGCCATTTGTGTTATATATATTATATATATTGTACCTTTTATTCTATATATTGTACATATTGTAAATGTTATTATAGGTATTATGAAAATTATAACTAAACCGACTGTCTGTATATTTATTATGCCTGTGATAAATCCTTTTGTTAGATCTATGATATGTTTTGAGCAAATTTTATACATATTATGATAGTTTTGTTTTTTATTGTTATTGTTATTCTAATTATTTTACAATAATTATTATTTTTTTATTGTTATCATCGGAGTCTAGAAACTTCCTAAACCACCTTTTTTAGTCCAACTATAAAACAGTAATAATTATCTACAATATAATATTACAACAAAAATATAAATAAATACAATATTAAAATCCCAAACAAAAACAAAATAAGTAACAAAAAACAGGAGAATGGGGGAGAGAGAGAGATAGAGAGGGAGAGGGAGAGGGAGAGAAAGATGGAGAGGGAGAGGGAGAGGAGGGGAAGAGAGAGAGACTTGGAATGTAAGAAGGACAGAACCACACAAAAGAGGGGAGACACAATGTGGGGATGATAAAAACACCCACCGAGAGGGAATACTTCGAGCAGCCAGCGATAGGAAAAAGGCGAGAAAGAAAGGGGGTATGGGGAAGCTACAACAAATGGGAAAAATGGATAATAAAAAAAGGTTTTGGGGTTAAAACAACAGACATTATGGTTAGTTCACATGGAAAAGTTTAAAACGTAATGATTCAATATAATGCTTCATGTTTCATCGGCATTTTTGTTGTCGGATAAACTAATATTAATAGAGGGAGGAGGTAAGGTGAAGTGAGAAACAAAAAAAAACGAGTTAAAATTTTACTTATAATCTAAGAAGGTCTCCACCACGAAGAAGAAGAGGAGAATGGTAAAAAGGGACCGGAACACAAATCCAAAGAGGGGAAAAAAAAGGAAGAGAAGGAAAAAAAATGGGGCAAGTGAGATAAAAAAGCAAATAGGAGGACATGGATAAAAAAACGTTGAATCAAAAAACGTTTTTTCAATTGTTTTCAATGTTGAAACGAATCGTTGTTTAATAATTTAAAATTTCGAAAAAAGAAACGGGCGAAAAAAATAAACGGCCAGAATAATGTTTCGTGCCGCGTTTCCTTCTGGAAACGGTTTTGATTTTCACAGTGTAGCGTTGCGTTCGCAGTTGGCGATGCGCCTCGCGGTCCGCGGCGTCGCTACTCGAAAAGCGAAGGGGGGGCGACGTGGATCTCTCACAGTGCGCGAAACGGAGCTCGGAGGTTCACAGAGTCCGAAAAACGCAAGGTTCAGTCTTGTAGCGTCGGTCCACCAATAATTATGAATATGACACGTAGATAGAGATCATAGTGAACGGCGCGATTAGCTTTTTCTGGGTTCCCAAGTGGCAAAGTTCAGGAAGGCTGGCAGGCAATAAGAGCGAGCCACGTGGTAGTTTCTCTTTTGGAATGTTTGGAAAGTGCACAAGCAGGTGGTCGGTGGGAGAACTTTGAAGAGCCCCAAATTTTACGAAGTTGTGGAAATTTGAAGCGTCACGCTTTGTACGGACAGGTAATGCGTACAATTTGCTTAACATTCAAAATCTGTACGAGGTCGCAAATGTACAGTACCAGACAAAGTGCGGTTATGTACTTTATTTCGTACGAGAAAAAAAACACGATGAATCTCTAATTCTCTATTATCGTCTATAGCATAGTTCAAAACTAGGTGAAAGTAGGCCCATACAATATGCCTATTGTATGAAAAACATACAATATGACATTAGGACCCATATTGTATTCGGACCTATTCGGACCAATTAAATCATTCGGACCAAATATTGGACCAATTAAAACATTCGGACCAAAATTTTTTACATACACCGTTAGATTCGGACGATTGGACGGTCGCCAATCAAAGTAGCGATTTAAGAAGATCACATGATAAGCCTATAACACAACTTACGATAAAGGCTTCGACCAAAGGCCTACCATAAAAACGCCTACTTTTGGACTATGGTCTATAGCACTAAAGAAGGTTCCCCAAATTTACGCCCTAGACCATAAAACAGAGTCAATGGTAATTAATGTTGTTTGGCGTTAATTTAGGGTTCGTTTAAACGCGTGTGATTTACCACAGTACCGTACAGTTCAGCAACGTACTTCTGTCCTGGAACTCCTATTCTTACACAGAACAGCGTTCATAAAATCTTCCTACACGGAAACCCTCGAAATTGCGTTTAACAGTTTTGGCAGTTTTGCTAAAATATGAGATTATGGGATAAACCTTCCCTGTACAAACCATTATTTTTCCTTGATTATTATTGGTTCCGGTGTCCTTTAAGAGCTAAAAGCGTAAACTATTTCCAGACTTCGGCGTGCAATCAGGGCATATATAGCATGAACTTTTTTAGTGTTGCCGTACCTATAGCCTTTTCACGCATAATCGATATGTACCTTTTTCTGACCAAACGATAATCAATCTTCCGCTTAGACATATCTGTACGGAAAGCACTGCGATATTCTACGGAAGTATCCGCCCGCTATGCCGTTAAAGCCTTTAGATGAGTGGCTGAGATATTCTCCGTGTACAAAGGTAGATGGCCAATGGTTCAAATAATTGCCGATGGTGACCCGAATCGACGGCCCTAGCAGCCTCCTCGGGAAAAAGGTACATTTCGTACGAAGTACTTAGTCATAACTGCATATGGAGCAGAGAAATCGACAATGACCAGGAACCACCAAATCTTACGAATGCAACTTCGGATTCTGTAGAATCCACGTCACACGAATCATGTGCGATCAGCTCTTACCATCCCATAAGATTCGGAGCCAGATCTTCCAAAGAGCTCTTGTGGCCGTGACGTAACAATCGGCACTTCAAGACCTGGCGACCGCAGAAATCTGAAATTGGCTCAATGGTTACTTCTAAGTGATTCAACGCCGACAAAAGATGATCTCCACCGGGGACAAAAAGCCGTTTCCGAATCTACGTGGATACGAATTGACTGGCAACGCTGAATCAATTAAAGTCGTATAGCTGGCGGAATTTTGACCGCTAAATGCTCAGTATGACGGCTGTTAGAAATGAAGGAAAGGTCGTTAACAAGAAACGATTTGTCCCTTTGCTCTACTGTAATGTACACCGCGAATCGTTATTAGACTATAGAAATTATTAGAGTAAAGAAAACATTAGCGTCATTCATTCTAATTTAGTGCCAGGAGACGTGGTAGATTATGGTCCACCTTCTTAAATAGTGTAATTTATTCTATTTAAGGTATCAATGTCAAAATTTTGGGGTGCCGATATAGAGTACATAAGGCTAATAACTAGTGTTGTGTATCGGTAAAAAACTTATCGCGATAACACCGATACCGATAGTTATCGGTTATCGAACGGTCAGAGATTCCGATATATCGGTCTGGGACCAACAAATTCCATATCGGCGATAACTTAAAAAATATATAGTATGCATACAATAGCACTTTATAACATACTGTATTATTTTATTGATTTTATATAGCGTGGCATGCCACGTATAAAAATCTGTTCCGTTACCGTTTAGCTGCAATTTATTACGGACAGCGCAGCATATAAACGTTGGCCGGTTAACTGAACAATAATTTTACGGCAACGTACGTAATTTTACCAAAAACAGGTGAACATGGAACTTTAAAAGGACGGCGCACACAAAGGTACAACGGACGCAAAATAACATTCTGCGCGCCGCCAAAATCGAACGGACGACTTGGAATGAGAAAACAAGAGCGGATGGCCAGCGTGAGCGCCAGCATCCGGAATGGCTCTTTTGGCAGCTTATGCCAAAAAAGCTGACAGGTTGACACGTGGCAGGTCCCCAGTGAATCTCAAGGAATAAAGGGACAAAGCCATGGCGTCGGATGTGAAAGGTACATCGTTTTTACTGGATCCGTATCAAAACCGTACAGATCTCATGGCGGCTACTGTACTTTCTGTGCTTGAACACGTCCGGAGAATAAGACGTACAGTTGAGTGTACAGGCCGTACATTTATTTGTACGGTCCGTACAGTTATCGCCGATAATTATCGTTATCGGCATTATCGCCGATAAGTACCCGATATTATCGGCTACTTATCGGCGATAAGACCGATTTTATCGTACCAATATATCGATTATCGGATACCCGAAAAAAGACCCATATCGGTTATCGGCAAATCATTACCGATACACAACACTACTAATAACGATTCATGGTGAACTGTACACCGCGAATCGTAATTAGAGTAAATTACTCTAATTCGGTCGCTCGAAATTTCGACTCTAACACATGAAATAGAGAAAATGATTCTAATTTTTTCATTATTCTATTTAAGGAAAAGTTTAATTAGCGTTTTTAATTCTAATATAGGTTCCGTTTAAACAGTGTGGAATACGGATGACCTCCGACCGTGCAAAATTGTACTTTATTAAGTAGAAAAGTACAAATAATGATTTAATACAGGCCATTATCATGTAACAGCGTTTTAACAAACCGCGTAGTGCAAACGTCATAGTGACGATAAACTGTACGTTTTGCCAAATTTAGTACCAATACCTTATTTACAGTAGAGGATATTAGCGTGCCAAATTAGAGTACTTAAATAAATAAGAGTAAACTTCATAGTTGAAACAACTCTACCACATAAATTAGCATTACTTACTCTATTTTTTTTTTTTAGTTTTTGTTGTCTAATTTTTTCATTACTCTAATTACGATTCGCTGTGAAGTGTACTTGCGCACAATTAAAGAGCTCTGCACGTTACACGTCATTTTAAGGAGATATTTTCCCATTTTACATGGCTTCAATACTGAAAATAACTAAGGGAATTGCTAATCGCAAAGACAATTTTTGCTCCGCGCATGTAGTTGTCAAAAATTGTACATTTGAAGTACAGTATAGTACAAGTTACGTACCTTCGAGTTCAGATTTGACGGTCAATCTGTCGAACAACTTTGACCGGCGAAATATTGTAACGACGGTTAAAAAAGTGTCGGGCTGCGCGCAGGTATTTTTTCACTTCACGTGAGCTCCACTGTGAGAGCACATACTGACATTTAACTTAGGGTGGCCTTCCATTAGCGAAAAGTGGGGTTGTTTACTGAGGGCCGTACTGTTTCGTATAGGTCCGTACCTTTTACTTTTTTACCAAGTTCAACGTAATAGTTCGCGATTAGATTCCCATTTTGCGGCTAAGTTAAATGTCAGTATGTGCTCTCACAGTGGAGCTCACGTGAAGTGAAAAACTACCTGCACGCAGCCATTTTATTGACATGTGGTTGCTGCAATTTTGCTACAGTAAACGTGCGCCGGCCGTTTGAATTGTTTTTTTTTATGACGTTCGCAAGTGCAACACTTTTTTAACCGACGATACAATATTTCGCCAATCAAAGTTGTTCGACAAATTGACGGTCAAATCTGAACTCGAAGGTACGTAACTTGTACTATACTGTACTTAAAATGTACAATTTTTGACAACTACCTGAGCGCAACAAAAATTGTCTCTACAATTACCAATTCCCATAACTAAATAAATATTTGCTTTTGGTTTATTAGGGTAACTTTCCATCAGACGAAAAGTGGGGTAGTTTACAGAAATCCGCGACTATCCGTATCAAACCGTACCGCTTATTTTGTATTTATACGAAAAAGAACATTATAGAGAATCTTGCCAATACTCTCCGAAGGTCTGGGAGGTAATACTGACCGTCGGATGTTCATCTGCGAGGCGTTTGCTTCATTTTCTAGGTAATTGACAACCCACCTCGAAGAGGTGTGTTGGCAAATACAGAAAACAAAAATCCGTGACACGCTGGACGATTAAGCTACGTGTCACGATGCATAACAAACGAAAAATCACAAGACTTGCACATGACACGTGCTTTCCAAAATACAACCGAAAATAAAAATGTAATTTCGTAACATTCCTTCGTCACGCTATTTTCGGTAACTTTTAATCGTCACATTATTTCTCCCAAATGACTTTCGTTATGTTTGAAAACAAAAACCCTAAAAAATGAGCTGGCGTAAAGACTGGCGTCTACAAAAGTATAAAAGTTCTATCGTATAATGGCAGGTACCTGGTACCCAAGTGGAGATTTGAAGTTGAGTTTGTTGGTGGTAATAATCTGAAAGATATTTAATATCCGATCGCAGCTTGCGTGGCGCCAATCAGTTTAGAACACGTGGTTTACATACTCTTCGTGATTGAACATCGACTCAAATCGACCCGATCTGTAGAGTTAGTCGTACGATTACATGTGATGGTAGTTCACCCTTATACGGAACCACACATGAAATTTTAAGAGCCGTCCAAAAAACTAGGTTGTGGAAGAAACGCCTAATATCTAGATTTTGTTTGCGACTTGTACTTTGTGACATCAGATGCCACGTCATCAATCCTCGATTGTATCGCGCCAATCCGCATCGTATATTCGTAAGATGCAATGCCATTTGACTTTTAGCATTTGGATGTAGGCGATATGTCGAGTACGAAGACTCTTTAAAATACCATTTACCAATTATAAACAAAACTTGTAGTCTTGTCTATACATAATTAATAAAAACACATTTCGAGCATAACATGACCAAGGTTACATCATCGATCTCGATTAAAGCGATAAATTATGAGGATTCGAACTTAAACACATTTCGGTGCACTTGTTTAAGATTTGATATGTGGGTGATACGAGGTCACTCTATTGAATCTTGTTACCAACACTAAATTATGATTTCCAATCACCAAAGACTTATTAATCTCTGTCACTATTTGTCTGGTGACTTTCATTTGAAATTATATTGTAATTAGCTTGCCATCAGGTCATGTTACTAAAGTAAATCGCGGACTCATACCTTATTTTGTTGGGCACCTTGTAGGCTTTTGTTAGGATGCTCAAAATTGTCAAACATGATTCAAAAATAAAATGTGAATCCAAAAATAGTAAGAGCGCACTAAATGCAAGTTTTGTACTAAAAGTAAAATTGCACAAGTGTTCCAAATGTAAGATTTTGACGAGCCTATTATAACATTATACAAACTTTATTGTAATGTTTTAAAACCGAAAACATCGTCGTCTTCACACATAAGAAAAAACAAGAATAAAAGTGTGAAAAACCACGAAGTTGAGCAAATAGTCAAGTTAAACCGCTCATTGTTAGTACTGTTAATGACCTATTTTTTTCGTGTTTTTCTTGGGCCTAAATTCCTAAATTAGTGTCAACATTAAAATATATTCAACATTAATATGGAAAGTTTTCATGTAGACTAAAACACTCTATATTATGTTGGTAAAAATCTAGGATATGTACAACAAGTATTTTCGGTACAAAACATTTGTGTTACATCTCATTTCAACATCGCTAAATGCAATTTACATGTAAATTATTTTTCAATATTTCCAAGTCGCTAAATAGAGCGAGAACATTACTTAGTAAAAAACATAAAATAATATAGCATAAAAGAAAATAATGTTCAATTGTATACGTTTCGTGCCATTTTCGAACCCCACAAGTATGTATTTTGAGGAATGTTGTCAATGCCATACAGTTGTACTTGAAAAAGTATTTATACCAACTCAGCGTAAACGATAGAGCGTATACGTAAAGATCGACGTTAACAGATTAACGTAACTGTTTCTTTTCCAACAAAACACGCTAAACTTTTCTTGATACTAAAAACGATGAGCAGTGTATCCCCCACATTATTTTTTGTGGCTTTTGGTTCATTTGTATATATCTTGTTTGAAGTCACATAGTCGGGGTGTATAGTTGTCACCGATCATCCCTCGTGGCGCTTATCTTAACCACCAAAGTGTACCAATATCACCCAACCAATTTGTGGCTACCGTCCTCTTGAGCAAGATAGTCGCTACTTTGTGACTGAGATAAAAATAGCAGACGCTCAATGTTTAAATTTGGATATTTAAAGAATCTCGATATATTTTCACGAAACGTGTTTGTTAAATAACAAAAAAAATATGTCAAAATGGTACCGAATGTACGAGATTCAACTAACCACCCGTTTACTTGTTGGTGAAGGTCACCCTAATATATTAATGATGTAGTATATCATTACCTGTAACGTTTTATAAAAACAATATTTTTTTACTTGTGTTGTTTCGTAATTATCAAATTAATTGGTAGATGATATTGTTATTCACCGTTAACTAGGAGCAATGACACAAATTTATAGCCACACAAATAGGTTAAAATGACGATATCCCCTGCAGTGTAATAATTTTGTAGTAACATTCGACGCACTTGTTTTGTTACAAGACTTATCGTAGAATATGATAAACTTCATAAGAATAAATTAAAAAAAAAATGTTTTAAAAAGTTCATGAACTTTATTTTTTGTTTAATTGTACTATAAGGTGAATATTGGAAATAATACAAGGTGCAATTGTAATTCTGATGTCAAAGTAATAATATAAAAGAAAAGACCCGTGACGGAGTCGGTTAAGGCATTATCTTGTCGACAAGGTTTTAACATTTGGATATTAACGTTATTATTAGTTATTGTTTTTCTTTATATTTTAATACTATAAATTATTTCATCATTTGGATTTCAATTGAAGTTGATGATGTTAAATGTAAATCGGATGCTAATAATTAAAAACGTTAATAGCAAGTTATGGTTTATGGTGTACATTCATGTGATATGATACACGATAGTCCTATCGTGTATCCAAAACTATCTTAGGTTTTTAAGATGCAATATGGTACTCTAAAAAATATGATATCGCGCACGTTTTTTTGTGTACGAAAGAGTACTACACTGTGAATCACTGTTAGTGTTAATAACACTCATTCGACACCCCAAATGTTGACCGGCGAACTTGAAATAGTATTAATAATAGTGTTGTGTATCGGTAAAAAACTTATCGCGATAACACCGATACCGATAGTTATCGATTATCGAACGGTCAGAGATTCCGATATATCGGTCTGGGACCAACAAATTCCGTATCGGCGATAACTTAAAAAATATATAGTATGTATATAATAGCACTTTATAACATACTGTATTATTTTTTTGATTTTATATAGCGTGGCATGCCACGTATAAAAATATGTGCCGTTACCGTTTAGCTGCAATTTATTACGGGCAGCGCAGCATATAAACGTTGGCCGGTTAACTGAACAAAAATTTTACGGCGATGTACGTAATTTTACCAAAAACTGGTGAACATGGAACTGTAAAAGGACGGCGCACACAAAAGTACAACGGACGCAAAATAACATTCTGCGTGCCGCCGAAATCGAACGGACGACTTGGAATGAGAAAACAGGAGCGGACGGCCAGCGTGAGCGCCAGCATCCGGAATGGCTCTTTTGGCAGTTTATGCCAAAAAAGCTGACAGGTTGACACGTGGCAGGTCCCCAGTGGATCTCAAGGAATAAAGGGACAAAGCCATGGCGTCGGATGTGAAAGGTACATCGTTTTTACTGGATCCGTACGTCCGGAGAATAAGACGTACACTTTTCGTACGTCCGGAGAATAAGACGTACATCTGAGTGTACAGGCCGTACATTTATCTGTACGGTCCGTACTGTTATCGCCGATAACTATCATTATCGGCATTATCGCCGATAAATACCCGATATTATCGGCTACTTATCGGCGATAAGACCGATATCGATATATCGTTCCAATATATCGATTATCGGATACCCGAAAAAAGGCCCATATTGGTTATCGGCAAATCCTTACCGATACACAACACTAATTAATAACTCTATTTTTTTTACTTAACATAGGAATTGTTTAATTTGTGCCAATAACTCTAATTTAGACAGTTTTTGAATTAATGTACAAATTTTATCAGTATGTACTAAAGATTGCTCGTGATTTCGTACAGCCGTACAAAAAGGATGTTAGATAAAGGCGTTGACACGCGAAAGTGAGTGCGTCGACACATAAAGTGCACTCAGATTTGACTTTCAGTGATAAAGACGGGGGAAAATCATGTGAATGTGTTCTCACTTGTCCAATCGTCGACTACGTGAACACTGGCTATACTGGCTACAATATGGGAAAAATGTACCCAGATTAGAGTTATGCATAAATTAGAGTTAATTTTCTCTCGGTGATTAGCCTTAAACCTAAACTAGAGTTAACAACACTACTGTTTTTTTACACTTTATTTCTTAAATCTAATGGAGGTTCACGGTGTACCATTGTACTCCGTAGTCTGTACAATTACAGAAGTACGTTTTCTCGTAAAAAGTTGAATTGACGATTCCCAGATGTTCAGGTTTCACCAGACTTTGTAACGCCGAATCCGTCATTTATGGTATTAAGAAAAAATAAAAACGGGACAAAGACCATGTTTAATTGGAAAAACCTACAACTAAATGAGTATTGACAAATAATCAAGTCATGGTTGTTTTTTCTGTAATGTATCTCACAATATATACTGCATTCCATGGTATCAAATATACTACGATACGCCGCGATACGATACAATGGTAAGACAAAATTAATCGCATTTCCAGATTGTAAGGCACAAATGTCGGAACACGGCGCGCATCACAGCTGTGGAGATTTTGAGCGAAAGGACAATAGCTGGATCAGAGATGATATTGCTTTGTCTCTTCTGACTTTCTTGCCCTTTCTGCGTGTATAGCCTTGGTGCCAGCTCATCAGGCAAAAATAACAGACGAAAATCGCAAACTCCCACGGTTCGTCGGGACTTTAGAGCTCTTGGTCTTAGGGTGTGTCCCCATGTGCATAAGTAAGGGTTTTTTCCTGTCGTTTTGCTGTAAAACTTAGCGCCGTACTGCCTAAGTTGCAACCGTACGAAGGAATCGCAAATTTGTAGAGTACAATTTGCGTCATCCCTGAACTTAGGATGTACGAAAATTTGTCGTCTTGTGCTTCTCGACCCACTTCGACGACAAAAAATGTCATCTTCAACCTTATCTTTAAAACACATGCGCGATGTGATTTAAAATTAGGTTTTTTCGATTGACAAATAGGAACATAATTTCACACGTGCCGTAAATTTCGACAAAAATCCTACGATTTCCAAGGACAAAGAAAAGTACATAGTTCGCTATGTTTTGTCCGTTTGCGTTCTAATACGACAAAGACAAGTACACAATTTGTTTGGATTTGTCCGTTTTCGTCTAGTACGGATTTCTTTTTTTGCAGGGGTCTTCAAATTCCGATGCCATTTCACGTCGAGCGGACAGGCGACGCGAAGACAAAGCGCATCTTCTTCGACCGTGAAATTGCACAGGCTGGAAGGCGCTACGTCTACAATGTCACGGTAAGACATGCGACGTCACACGCAGGTACAAAAAACAACGTGCGACCACAGATTGTAGACGTTGACAACCGTCACAGGTACTGTTGACGTATACAATCGTCACAAGCGTAAGTTACGATTTCGTCCTTACAGACATAGGGACACTTGAACACCGGGTCCGGCGGATCCGCGCTAAAATACAAAGTAATTTCGCTAAGTTACAAGTACATGGGGACACACCCTTAATTGTCTTTTAAGATTTTAACCGTTCGATGTGCAGTCAATATGAATCTAGCGGCTGCGACGCAGTTCATAGACTACACTGCCAAAAGATGGCAATTGAGACGAGATCCTCTCTGTCGTGACGTGGCATAAAAGGACAAAATGAGGCAAATTTCTCGCGACAATTAACAGCAAAGACCTGACTGCCAAGAAGCGTTAGGCAAATTACAAATTGACACGCGTGTGGAATAAGGATCGGCGGGATTCAATTTTTCAAAGTACTGTAGCCTTCTTTAGTTTATTATAACCGCACATGTGAAATCTTATTCAAGGGGCCAGTTCAAGAGTAGAGGTAAAGAGGCAATAAGGGCAAGCCACGTGTCATTTATGTTTCTTGGAATGTTTGGAAGGTGCACAAGAAGGTGGTTGCTGGCAGAACTTTGAATAGCGCCAAATTTGACAAAATGTGGACATTTGCACGGGGCAATGTACGGAAAGATAATGCGTATTTTTTTTGCAAAATTAAGGAGACCGACGAAGTGACATTGTACCAATATAGTACGACAGAGTACATTTTCGATACTTCCAAAGTCGCTGCTCGCCAACTCCATATTGTACGGAATCCATATTGTAACTCCATATTGATGTCGGATTCAAGATGTCGTTGATGTCGGTGCCGGGTCTTTCAAAAAAGACAGAATCTTCTTCTGTACGATTCCCGCAGTCAGATTCTGTCAAGATATCGTTGGGTCAAAACCACAAAAACGCAGTCAAATATTAAATTGTCGGCCTAGTTGTCCTATTCGTACGGATTTCGACTTTTTTACGATTTTTACGTAGTATTCGTTACCTTCGTACCGCTCGTTAGTTTTCGCTGTACGATGTACGAAAACATACGGAAACCATCCCCTTTACCATAAAATATCCTTAAAAAATCTTACAACGTACGAGAAACATACGGAAGTGTACGAAATTGTACGAAAGGTGCACCCTAAAAAACCTAGTAGTACGGATAATGCAAGGCAGTTGTACTGTAATTTACCGGAATGTCTGAAATGCACGGGAAGTACCCTAAACACCCTAAACTCCCCCCTTCAATAACCCTAAAAGTACTGAAATATATGGACGCTGTACGAAGATGTACAAAAGATGTAAGTCCGTATAACTGAAATATACGGAAACGTACGAAAATGTACCCCAAAACACCCAAAATAATAACCGTCAAAAGTATGAGAATATACGGACACTGTACGTAAATGTACGATTATTAGTTGGCTGTTTAACATAAATATATGAGACTGCACGAGAATGTACCCTAAAATTTCTCAAACCCCCCTTAACAACCCATAGGGTACTGAAATGTACGAAGACAGTACGCAAATGTACGAAAAAGTACGGGTAGGTAGTCAGGTACGTATTTTATAACATTTTTTTCATCGTTAAATGCTTATCGTGCGTAGTATTCGCGCGTTCGTTTCGTGCGTATTATGCGCACGGGACAAGTATGTTGTCCGGCCTTTCCTACACGATAATCGGACGATCAGGCATCGTGCCACTACACCGCGCATCGTAATTAGAGTAATGAAAAAATTAGAGTAAAAAAAGAGAAAAAAATAATTAGAGTAATTTACTTTAATTTATGTGATAGAACTGTTTCAAAAAGGAATTTACTCTAATTTATGCGGTGTACTCTAATTTGGCAAGCTAATATCCTCTACTTTAAATAAGGTATTCGTACAGAATCTGAAAAAACGTACAGTTTATCGTCACTATGACGTTTGCACTACGCGGTTTGTTAAAACGCATTTACATGATAATGACCTGTTTTAAATCATTATTTGTACTTTTTTACTTATAGAAGTACAATTTTGCACGGTCGGACGTCGTCCGTACTCCACACTATTTAAAATGAACCTATATTAGAATTAAAAATGCTAATTAAACCTTACCTTAAATAGCATAATGAAAAAATTAGAATCATTTGTTGTTCTTTGGTCTAAAATAGACCGCAGAAGCCACCCAAACTATCATGCAAACAGCTAAGCAAAGTTAGGCCAATGAACAATCATATTAAAATGTGCACCCTCCCAATGCGTACACAGACGCAACAAAATGCATACTCAGATGCATTAACAATCCGTACACAGACGGAACAAAATGCATACACAGATGCATTAAACAACAACTAGGGTTTCATGGAATAATCAACATAAATAAACCCTATGACAACAAATAAGGTTTGATGGAATAATCAACATAAACAAACCTTAGGACAAATGCATTAACAATGCATAACAAACAAGCATGTAAATAATAACACATGAATTCATCACACATAAACAAATGTATAATCAACTAATCAATTCATCACTCAAAGTGCATGACCTAATCGACAACCCTAAATTACTACATCTTTGGTCCCCACTTTACTAACCAGCATTGATGATTTTCCTAACAAAGCTCATTCCTATATGTACACTTGTGAGCTGTCAACGAATCGCTACATGTCAAGATAACCAACGTAACTTCCACTAAGTAGTACTACACCATGAGAACATATTACGACAAATAATCCTAACTGTAAGTGTACACCTGAGAGTCGACCAATCATAAGAGTACACTTGTCTGCAAGTACGGCACTGCATACACACAAATTAAACTGTCGAAACCCTAAATGTTCACCTAAATAAAAGCTGTCATAATCAATACTAAATTATTAATACACATAAGACAAGACAATGTTGTTTCAAATATTTACACCGACGCGTCCGTAAAATCCGGCCGCTAAGTGACAACTTGCTTAGTCACTTGTAGACGAAACCACGCAGTAAACCGACATCACAAAAGTACGGTCCACTTGATAACACGTCATCAAACAATGCGATCCCTTGAAAATATCGGCGGACGCCGTCCGCCTTCCACGTCTAGCTCGAACCACTTGCCGAAATAAACCGTACCATCCAAATCCTGTCCGTACTGAAACTGCGTACCTCTCCATAAATTCCGCCGGTCAGATTCAAAGTAAGTCCGTCCAAAATTGATTCTACGTACCAGTGGCGTCCTTTTTTCCATAGATGTCGCCTGTCGCATTATGTTCTGTACGGCCGGCGTAAACCTTAAATATTTCGTACATTTCACATTGGATCGCTTCGCGATCCGCCGTCCATTTCCCAACGCATTCCGCGCCACTGAATTAGTCCACTAATTTTACTCGTACATTTAATTCCCCAATCCGCAAATCCTTTCGAACCTCCACAGTATATCAGATAATTACATACGCACGCAAACATGCGCACGCACATACGAAACTTAATCTTCCAAAAACAACACTCCCCCGAAGATTTAGTTTGGTAAGTCCATGATGCCACGTCATCATCTGTCACACTCCATAGATCTACGTCATCAGTTGTCACCACTGTCACCTCCTGCTGTCTCCTCCATCTGAATCCGCCAAATTCCTCCAGCAACATTTTCCCACTTGTTCCACCAACGCTTCCGCTGCCTCCATATACCTTCCAAAAATTAAATAATAATGTATATATATCTAATTTTTTTTTTTTTCATTTTCCGATTACAACAAACAAAATTTATCTTCCTTCCAATATCTAAATCTTAATCTGCTCTCCTAAAATTCTATCACAAATAAGCTAAAATTAAAACTAAAAGATCACACAAATAATATAACCCAACTCAAAATTTCTACCTCGATTATATCAAATCTAGATTTCAAAATTTTTCTTTTCTTTTCTTTTCCATTTAATAATCTGATCTCAAAATTTCCCAAAAAAAAAAAAAAAATACATAAATCAAAAAACTATTTTCCCAAAAACAATTCTATCGCAATAAAACTTCCACCAAAAATCCCACATTCCTCAAACTAACACAACAATTTCCAAATTTAAAAACTTTTCAAATTTTCTAAATTTCTCAATTTCTTACTTGATCCCACAAATAATAAAATCATTAAAAATAAATAAAAATAGAATCCACATCCTTTATCTTTCACCAAATGCCACAACTCCACCTTTCGCATCTCTCCCCCCAAATGTCGCATCTCCACCTTCCACATCTCTTCACCAAAAACAAATCCTCCACACTCCAAATCGCTCCGCCGAAAAAAAAACAAAATTTTCTTTCACATGAGGGTAACATTTCTCAAAAGTTCACCGTCACATAGTTAACCCTTGGGGAGATGCGGTCAGCAACATACCAACACTATGATATGGCCGATGATGCAAAACTCCAGCAAGAACAAAATTAACCCGCTACAATGCGTGTGACACAAACCTATCTCGACTCAACCTAAAGTATGATAGATGGGGGGTGGGCCCATAACCTGTTGTTCTTTGGTCTAAAATAGACCGCAGAAGCCACCCAAACTATCATGCAAACAGCTAAGCAAAGTTAGGCCAATGAACAATCATATTAAAATGTGCACCCTCCCAATGCGTACACAGACGCAACAAAATGCATACTCAGATGCATTAACAATCCGTACACAGACGGAACAAAATGCATACACAGATGCATTAAACAACAACTAGGGTTTCATGGAATAATCAACATAAATAAACCCTATGACAACAAATAAGGTTTGATGGAATAATCAACATAAACAAACCTTAGGACAAATGCATTAACAATGCATAACAAACAAGCATGTAAATAATATCACATGAATTCATCACACATAACAAATGTATAATCAACTAATCAATTCATCACTCAAAGTGCATGACCTAATCGACAACCCTAAAATACTACATCTTTGGTCCCCACTTTACTAACCAGCATTGATGATTTTCCTAACAAAGCTCATTCCTATATGTACACTTGTGAGCTGTCAACGAATCGCTACATGTCAAGATAACCAACGTAACTTCCACTAAGTAGTACTACACCATGAGAACATATTACGACAAATAATCCTAACTGTAAGTGTACACCTGAGAGTCGACCAATCATAAGAGTACACTTGTCTGCAAGTACGGCACTGCATACACACAAATTAAACTGTCGAAACCCTAAATGTTCACCTAAATAAAAGCTGTCATAATCAATACTAAATTATTAATACACATAAGACAAGACAATGTTGTTTCAAATATTTACACCGACGCGTCCGTAAAATCCGGCCGCTAAGTGACAACTTGCTTAGTCACTTGTAGACGAAACCACGCAGTAAACCGACATCACAAAAGTACGGTCCACTTGATAACACGTCATCAAACAATGCGATCCCTTGAAAATATCGGCGGACGCCGTCCGCCTTCCACGTCTAGCTCGAACCACTTGCCGAAATAAACCGTACCATCCAAATCCTGTCCGTACTGAAACTGCGTACCTCTCCATAAATTCCGCCGGTCAGATTCAAAGTAAGTCCGTCCAAAATTGATTCTACGTACCAGTGGCGTCCTTTTTCCATAGATGTCGCCTGTCGCATTATGTTCTGTACGGCCGGCGTAAACCTTAAATATTTCGTACATTTCACATTGGATCGCTTCGCGATCCGCCGTCCATTTCCCAACGCATTCCGCGCCACTGAATTAGTCCACTAATTTTACTCGTACATTTAATTCCCCAATCCGCAAATCCTTTCGAACCTCCACAGTATATCAGATAATTACATACGCACGCAAACATGCGCACGCACATACGAAACTTAATCTTCCAAAAACAACATCATTTACTCTATTTGATGTGATAGAGTCGAAATTTCGAGCGACCGAATTAGAGTAATTTACTCTAATTACGATTCGCGGTGTAGTATTACAAGTGACGACAAAAGCCGGCAAAGCAGATCGTTATCCCAGCGAATCGTTATGTGACGTATAGCCGTGAAAGACAGAGCGTGAAAACAGTTGCTATTTGACGCCAGTTTCTATCCCTTTCAAGTGAAGTACACGGCGCATCGTTATTAGTGTCAAAGTTTAAATAGTGTGGAAGTAAATATACCGTCATTGACGCTAATTAAGAATAAAAAAAAAAAAAAAAAAAAAGGTGTGTTCTAATTTCGGCGTTTATGCTAATTTGGGAACAGCAAAAATGGAATATTTGTTGTACGATTATACACATTAAAATATTTATCCGTACAAAATATTAAGAATCGTACGCCGCCGTGAAATTTCAATATCCGTACATGTAAGACTAATTTACGTGTCAGAAAAATCCCGTTTTTTTAGCGCACGATCCTATGCGTGCGCGTATGATTTAACTCATTTTTTGTAAAATTTTCACTTGAAAAGGTACATTTATGTAAGGTCTGACATCGACCGTACACCACACTATTTAGATATTATTGAAATTCGTCCTTTACGCTATTTTGTACGGTACCTTAATTAACGTCAAGGAAAAATTAAAATCATGTATCCTATTTGAGGAAAAAAATCAAAATTTTAAGAACCCAAATTAGTGTCGTTGACACTACTAACGATGCGCGGTGTAGTCGCCAAAATGCTGTCCTACCAAAAATAAAATAAAATATAATATAAAATAATAATATACGCAAAGATGCTTTCCTACCGCAATAAATAACTCCAAAAGTTGAAAAGTGGGTGTTAGGCCGTACGGCGTTGTTCCAGTCTCAATTTGTTAAGCAGCTCGAAGGTGTTTTCCGTACGATTGAACCAACCTACTGTACTTCACACAATTCCAAAATCCAAACAGACTTTTCGATTTCGAATCGGGCGCATGCCAAACGACCTACATAACCCTAAAAATCCCTAAAAACATCATAAACACCTCAAGAATGTTTTTTCTCGATAAACACGCCGACACGTGTGAGATGGCATCCACATTGAGCGGTGAATTCACTTTTAAGTTTAATGCCTTTGCACTACAAAACAAAAGACAATACTGTACTGTAGATTTTGAAGTAAAGGTTTCGGTGACGTCATGACAGCAACTGTACGGTAGTCAATATAGAATTTCTGAATTTGACTGGAGGACGCATGTCACGCTTGATGACGTCATACATTCTCGAAATTGTGGAATGGCGTGTAACTTGATGAAGCAAGCTAAATTTGTCTACATGGAAAGTTTTTAGAACGTGAAAATGGTTAAAAGCCTTAAATCGAGCGGCTGAGAGCTTCTCCGCGTATTTAGGTCACCAATATCGAGTCCGTACAATAATTGCCAGAACGACCGCGATCGACGGCGCAGGCAGTCTCCTTGCACAACCTAGTCAACGTACGGAACAAGTACTAGTCATTAAATACAGAGGGAGCGGACAAATCGATGATAGCAATGAACCATTTTTTTTTTTTTTTAGGAATACGACTTCAGATCCACTGGACTTCACGTCAAACGAATCAAGTGCCCTCCAAAAGATTAGAAATTGAATCTTTCGGGAAAAGCCCACGTGGCATACCATTCAGCACTGCGGCACCTGGCGACCGCATAAATCTGAAATCGGCTTTCAATAAAAGATTTCGAGAGAGCTGAAGCTGAGAGTATAAGATCTCCACGTGAAAAAAAAACCGTTACCGAATCTACGTGGATGGGCACTAACTGACAAAGCTGAATCGATGAAGTCATACAGCTGGCGGAATTGTGACCGTTAAAAGCTCGCGGTGGCGGCTGTTAGAGAGAAAGAAAGATCCGCTAAAGACGAAACGTTTTGTCCCTTCCCCACTTGAAATTTATCATGTATGAGCTTATTGCGTTCGAGAGATGGTTGATTTTAGTAGTGTTGTGTATCGGTAAGGATTTGCCGATAACCAACATGGGCCTGTTTTCGGGTAGCCGATAGTCAATATATTGGTACGATATATCGTTATCGGTGTTATCGCCGAAAAATAACAAATATTTATCGGTTATTATCGACGATAACACCGATATCGATAACTATTGGCGATATATATACGGACCGTACAGATAAATGTACGGCACATACACTCAACTGTACGTGTTATTCCTCGGACACGCCCTACTCACAACCCCTATCTCCTGAGGTGTCTTCCAATCAGATCACTGTATCGTACAGTTGTACAAGCACAGAAAGTACAGTAGCCGCCATGAGATCTATACGGTTTGGTACGGATCCAGTAAAATCGATGTACCTTTCACATCCGACGCCATGGCTTTGTCCCATTCTTCCTTGGGATCCACTGGGGACCTGCCACATGTCAAACTGTCGGCTTTTTTCGCATAAGATGCCAAAAGAGCCATTCCGGGATGCCGGCGCTCACGTTGGCCGTCCGCTCGTGTTTTCTCATTCCAAGTCGTCCATTCGATTCCGGCGGCGGGCAAAATGTTATTTTGCGTCCGTTATACTTTGTGTCCGCCGTCCTTTCCCCATTCCATGTTCACCAGTTTGTCGGTACAATTCCGTATGTTGCCCTAAAATTGCTGTTCAGTTAACCGGCCAACGTTTATGTGCTGCGCTGTCCGTAGTAAATCGAAGTTCAACAGAGACGGAACAAATTCTTATACGTGGCATACCACGCTATATAAAGTCAATAATATAATACAGTATGTTATAAAGTATTATTGTATGCATATTATATTTTTTGAAGTTATCGCCTATATGGAATTTGTTGGTCTCAGACCGATATATCAGGACCTCTAACCGTTCGATCACCGATAACTATCAATATCGGTGTTATTGCGATAAATTTTTTACCAATACACAACGCTAGATTTTAGGCATAGTTGTCCAATTTGTACGGATTTGGACTTTTTTCCGAAAACTACGTAGTATTCGCTTGTTTCGTAAAATTCGTACGTTTCACACTGTACGGAAAGTTGTACAAACATAAAAATAAAAAAAAGATGTTGCTTCATTTGCGCGCGCGTATTTTTATCAAAGAAACTGCCGTTGGAGACGCCATAAATTCCGTCGCTCGCCGCTAGTTCGTTGAACTTTTAGAGACGCCAAAAATTCCCCCGCTCGCCGCTAGTTCGTTGAACTTTTCAGAGACGGAAAAAATTCCCCCGCTCGTCGCTAGTTCGTTGAACTTTTTAGAGACGCCATAAATCCCGCCGATCGCCGCTAGTTCGTTGAACTTTTCAGAGATGCCATAAATTATGCCGCTCGCAGCTAGTTTGTTACAGCGAACTAGCGGCGAGCGACGGAATTTATGGCGTCTCCAACGATGGCTTCCTTGAGCCGTTTTGCTTCATTTGCGCGCATGTATTTTTATCTGTCCTCCACTCTGTCTTTAGAAGGAAGTCGTCGTTGGAGACGCCTTAATTTCCGCCGCTCCCTGCTAGTTTGTATAACTTTTCAATTTTTTAGAGTATTGAATATTTAAATTTTTTGAATTTTGATAGTCAAAATAAGGTACGAATTTTAAAAATTATGAAATCTTTTGATACGCACTGTACGTACTTATCGTTGGTTTAATCCGTGCGTGTTATGTGCAAAGGACATCTATGATTTTAGGCATAGATGATAGATGTCTAATTCGTACGGATTTCGTTATTTTTTCTGGATTTAGAATCTTCAATAAAATGCGTATACTTTTTGTACAGAAAACACGTATGGATACAATGTACAAAGGATTTCAAAAAAAGGGTAGAGAGTACACCGTGAATCGCTATTATAGTTATAAAACAATCGTTATTGTGTTAATTGTTTTGTACAATTACTGAAATGCCTAATGGAAGTTACTATAATTTCGACTTTCTTTAAAACGTGCAATGTACAATATGTTATTCCATACTAATTATGCTCTTAATTTTGTATAAACGTACAAAATAAGTGTCAGAGATAATAATTGACAGGGGAAATTGAGTGCGTTGCCATGGTTTAGCGTACTCACATTTGTGGTGTTGGGTATCGAGGGCCCCATGCTCATTTTCATTATGAAACGAATTTTGGGTACCCGATAATCGATATATCGTTTAGAAATATCAATTTTCAAATTATCGCGATATATCGCCCATATGTCGTATCGCCGATATATCTAAGTTTCTTAAAAAAAAAAAAATCTTGCTACCGCGATACATCGAAGTGGACGCTAGGTCAAAATAATTTCAAAGCCCCCCCCCCACCCACCCCCCGTGGCGCGCCCTTCGGGGGGGGGGGGGGAGGGGGGGGGGGGGGGGGGCGTATTATTTTTGTACCTTTTTTGTACGATTTTTCATACCATATCTAGGCCTCTGACTGATTGATATTTGATGTATCGAATATCAAAATTATCGCGAAATGATCTTACCCGATACGAAACACTACAGATTTGATTCAAGTCATAAAGACGAAACAAAATTGAGAGACCTTGTTCTCTCATGTTCAAGCGTCAAATATGTGAACACAGACAGTATGCATTGTTAAATTAGCGTTAGTTACTCTAATTTCGATTGTTTTTAAAAAATGCAATGTACAAAATGTGTTAGTCCGTGATAAAATTCCTCCTTAATTCGCACGATCGTACAAAATAAGTGTCAGATAAAAGGCGTCAACTGGGGAATTAGAGTGTGTCGCCACGGAAAAGCGTAATCATATTTTATTCTAAGTCATAAAGTTGAAGGAAAATTAATAGAACTTGTTCTCACATGTTAAAGCATCGAATATGTGAACATAGACTATCACATGTACATCCAAATTAGAGTTGCAATTCTGTGTCATCCATTTGGACCAAGAATGAGGAAACCTCTAGGTAGTTTTTGACTAACCCACTTTCAACGAGAGCAACTGCTACCCTAGCAGTTAAATAGATAACCTGACTGCACCCCTGTGCAGTCTCGACTCCCCTGAGTCCACAACAAAAAGAATCACTGAAAACACCTTACCAGGCGATTAATTATCAAGCGGCGAAGATGCCAATATTTATACAAGCTTGTTGGGGGAGAGGCGGCTACCTCCTCAATCCACTAAGTCCCAAACCCTCTCACAACCCTTATCTACTGAAGTACGGGACGAATCAAAAGACTGTATAGTATAGAAAAGTACTTTGGCCGATGTACTTTCTGTACGGCCTGTGTACGACAAGGCCATGGAGTGGACGCCTGTCTCCTCCGGACTTGTCCTCACCCTCCTCGGGATTCCAACTTCCCAATGACATATTGCCATGTGTCGCCAGGTTATGTTACATCCGTAAACCGCGAAAGCGGCCATTCCAGGATCTCGGCGATGATGTGAGCCGTCGGATCTAAGTCGGCTTTAATTCCTAGCCGTTCAAAAGAAATGTCTGGTACATTTGTTTCGTGCGCACTTAATTTCCCAACTAGTTTCTATGTATTCTATTTGTAATTCCGTTTAATCGGATTAGTTGTCTATCTATTGTTTAAATAGCTATCGAACCCTATGTATCCTAACGGACTACTACGTAAGACTGGTAAGGGTTTGACGGCTATGCCTCGCCCTACTAGTCGGAGGTTCGAGTCCTGCCGAACTCAACCTTTTTGGTTGAGAGTGACTTAGGTCACTCTTAAGCCCTGCCTATGGAGCTAAGGCAGCCATGGCTCCACCGCCCTCTCTCTCCTTTAGTGACTACAACAAGTATGGGGGCTAGAGAGAGAGAAGGTGGAGGCAGGCTGCCTGTGCTTTCTCTTTTTCTTTTTATTTTAATTAAGACCTAGAAAATACCTCCCCTAAATCTAGTGATTGCATCAATGTGGAATCGAATTTCAGTTAACTTTTTTTTTAGTAAACTCGTATCGCGTACCTGGTAACAATTCAGGAGCGTGACATAACATGGTAAGGTTTCGGGTGTTCAAATTTTGAAAGAAAAAAATTTGTTGGATTTGGGTATCGAAAATTTTGACTTTTGGGACCTCTTACACTGGAACCAATATATCGTGCTAATATATCGATTATCGGTATGCCAAAAAATAGGACATTTTTGCTATCGGCAAAACCTTATTGATACACAACACTCTAAAATACAGTACATTAAAATGAAAAGAAAAATGTCTAAGTACGGAATTGGTGATCCACAATAGGCAATTTGCAAAATATCGTAAAAGAAAATCGAGAGTGCGATTTTCACCACACGTGGATTTTTTTGCCGAAGTTAACATCGTGGTCCGTCTGATAGATGTGTACTCGAACCCGGCCGTACCCGAATTTTATTTTTTCTGTTTTTGAATCACCTGGCCGAATGCAATTTTTTTTTTTTAATCACTCGGTCGAATCCGGCCGGCTCCCAATATTTGGCACCCGAATCCGTTCCGGATCCAACGTAGGCGGTCACGTACGGATAGCGTACGGATTCGGGCACCCGATTGCGACCTTTGCCGTCCGATTGCCAACAAAATCCGATCCGTACGCTTCACGTCAGTTTATGTACAAAACTGCCTCCTACCGAACGGGTTTGCCGATAATCGATATGTATTTTTTTAGCAGTTTCAATATTCGATATATTGGTAAGCCAGTAGTCACAAATACATCGATATCACGATATTGGCGATATGCTTGTGCAGTGCGCACAGTAAAGTACGTCGTGAATCGCTATTAGTGTTGGTGATTTTTAGTCTCGTAAAATATCTTTTCTCCGTACACACTTGTAAAGGTAAGGTTTTTAGCTTCCAAACAGCGATCTCAAATTAAAATCGGAAAAATGTGTAAGGAGAAAAGATGTTTGAAGGGACGAAAAAAATATTAACACTCATAGAGATACACAGTGTATATTGTGAACAGTTAACACTCTTTGAAGTTCCAGTGACTTTTAAATTTTACGCATATAGAGAAGTAATGTACGGTAATGTAATATAGTTGTTGAAATCACAAGATTTAGGGGGTATTTTCTAGGTGTGAATTAATAAATATATTTATAAGGAAAAGCGTAGGCAGCATGCCTCCACCTCCTCTCTCTAGCCGCCGTACTTGTTGTAGTCATTGAAGGAAAGAGAGGGTGGTGGAGCCATGGCAACCTCAGCTCCATAGGCAGGACTAAAGAGAGACATAAGTCACTCTCAACAAAAGGTCGAGTCCGGCAAGACTCGAACCTCCGACCAGCAGAGCGAGGCGTGGCCATTAGCTCTAACCGGTCGGTCGTAGGAGTTCGTTAGACTACATTGGGTTTGAATTGTATTTAAACATTGTTAAAGGAATTTAATCCGATTAACAGAATTACGGATGTAGAACAAGGAGCCTAGTTAAAAATTAGTGCGAGTCTGAGTCTGCACGAAACAAATGTACCAGACATTAGTTTCAACGGCTATTGTTAAAAGCCGGTTTGGATCCGACGGCTCGCATCATCGCCGAGATCTCGGAATGGCCACTTTGGCGGTTTTCGACGTGACATGACCTGGCGCCACTGTCGTGCATAAGTGAGAAGCAAGGTAACCTATGCATCCTAACCAGCCAAGTCATGCTCACAACCATATATACAAACAAAAAATGAATGAGAAGGAAAAAATGTATATACATCATGCCAAAGAATAAAGGTGAAAAAAACCAAAGGAGAAAAAGGGAAGAATACTCCCCTAGCGTGAAGTGACCCCTATAATTTATGTAAAGCCGAGTGGTAGCCACTAGGCTCTCTGGTCTTTATCACATTCCCTACAAGATATATCTTGTTATGACAACAAAGCAGGAAATATTCCAACCGGAACAAGGGAAAATCCAAATCCGATCAAAAATGCACTCCTTCTAAGCCAACCGAAATACAAACAAGACACACACACACAACCAAACCGTCACGCTGACAAAGAAGGCACAGCAAGATCCATATGTGCTCCCCCACGATCTCCAATTCCACCCTTCTACCCAAAGACCAAGTTTGGAGGGAAACCTTCCGGATGTGGCCTTAGGCCGTGTGGATTAAAAACATGGGCAAAAATACAAGGGCAAATATTCGTAACCTATCAAGCCTCTATCGCTAGCTAGCAATAACAAATAGAAAGCATGAGCAATCGGCGTGAGAGAGAGCAAAAGAAAGCTCTGCCGCCAAGAGAAAATTCTTGTCCAAAAGTTACATTCTCTACGTCTGAGAACTAGCCTAAGTAGGAGCTAAGCTAAGCCTAGCGCGAAACTAGCCTACGTCTAGCCTAATTTAAATGAATGAAACTACTTAAGATGTTGGCCAATAACCGGCCAACATCCTTTGCCGTACGTCTAACAAAATCTACCGTCCGAGGGCAAAAAACCTCCCTAACTACATGTATGCGCGAACCTACATGGGTTCGCGACTTAAATGAATGAAGGGTATCGAAGCGTCGATAGTACTCTTGGAAATCACGCTTCATCACCAAACGATACTTCGCATCAATACTCCAAAATCATGTACCTACGCACAAAACGAAACATGTCGCATGAAATTAGTAAACGTTCAAACGAAAGGTGCACGGGAATCGCGTACATGTCCCAAATAGATAAATTGACAATATCGCGAAACAAACTAAGCGTGCGTGTAAGAAATCGTACGTGCATGCAAAATACCGTGCACGCGCGTCAAATACCGTGCGCGCGTGCCACATATCGTGCTAGCGTGCCACATATCGTGCGTGCTAGCAACCGATACGATACGGCATGACACCACGTGGCAAGATAGCATTGAGAAGTGGGAATCCCGAAGAGCATGAGGACAAGTTCGGAGGAGACACACGTCCACTCCATGGCCTTATCGTGCACAGGCCGTACAAAAAGGACATCAGCCATAGTACCTTTCTGTACTGTACAGTCTTTTGATTAGTTCGTACCTCAGTAGATAGGGGTTGTGAGAGGGGTTTAGGACTTAGGGAATTTACGAGGTAACTGCCACTTTCCCAACAAGCTTGTATATATATTGGCATCTTTGCCACTTCATAACTAATCGCCTGGTTGGGCGTTTTCAGTGAATCTTTTTGGTGCGGACTCAAGGGAGTCTAGACTGCACAAGAGCGCAGTCATATTGTCTGTTTGCCTGCTTGGATAGTAGTGGTCTTAGTTGAATGGGGTAAGTCAAAAACTAGCTATTGACTTCGTGAATTCTGTAGCCCAATGGGGGACACAGAATTGCAGGTTATCGTCCCATCCTCTAGGGTGCCCATCTTTGCAGGTTATCGGCCCATCCTCTAGGGTGCCCATCTTCAGGGATCTCGTTTTATTTATTGGGAAGCCACGATGACAGAGGCTCTGTGTGAAAAATGATACAGGGGTATTGTTAGTGGACAAGTGAAACGTCCATCTCATGGAATCCCACCAGGGTTTAGTGGAGTAAGGTTTTTTGCAGCAACATCTGCCTTAACGGAGGAGGCAGACGATGGCGACAATAGCGTGTCCAAAAAAGGGAAAAGGAAGGAGACACCTCTCACTCCAATCGCCACGACACCTGGAGCGGCGGCCGTAAAGACCGAGGAAAACGGTATTCAAACGTGGGAATACACAAACATGGCTACCACGCATTTCATTCCTAGGCACCTTACTCAAGCTTTGGCAACCTCCCATCTTCACATTCTCAAGGCCGAGGAGTTGTGGGAGACGTTAGTGGATATCTATAGAGCTAATATCATTTAGGAGCTCCAGTTGGTCGAGCAAAGGTTAGGGGAGTATACTTACAAACGGAGGAAGATATTAGACTATTGTAATGATCTCTCTTGTTTGTATATAGAGGTAGAGAGTGCCGGGTGGACCGGTACAATGAAGATGAAAGTCAACACCCTTATCATGAAGTTGCCTGATAAGTTTGAGAACATAGTGTATCGAGTGAAGGAAATGGATGACAGTACTTGGAAGTGGAATACAGTGGTCTGAATGATACTTGTGTAGGAGAACACTATTGAGATTCGGAGAGGAGGAAAAAGTATTCAAGCTCTAGCTGCCAGAATGGACCGGTGGGGGAAAAATCCGAGGAAGCCGTACAGCAGCCTTAAAAGAGAAAGAGATCAGTTTGGAACCAAAGCCCCCAAAGGGTCTTTGTCATTTTTGCAAAAAGCCGGGACAGTTCATAGGGGAGTGTACCATGCTGGCGGAGCTCAGGCTCCATGAGAATCGTAGCGGGGGTTCTTCCGGAGGGAAGAAGAAGGCACATGTGGTCACACAAGTGAAAAGAGAGACCAAGGAGGACGAGTCTTGTGAGGAGGATGATGGGGAGCTCCTTCTAGATGAGAAACTGGAGGAGAAGAAGATCCTTCGGAAACAGAAGTGTGCCCTTGGAGCCATTTGGGAGGCTCCACAGGATGGACGAATCATCGACTCAGGTGCATCCATGCATGTGTCATGATCGACACCTCTTTACCAAGCTAAAAACAATATTTACTGTAGAGATAGAGTATGGGGATAGGAGAGTAGCTACTCCTGATCTAGTGGGCTCGGTAGATATGAAAGTCTTAATGGAGGGTAAGACTTCTATATTCACTTTCTCAGATGTACTCTAGAAACCTTAGCTAAGTAAAAATCTTGTCTCTACCTTTGTATTAGATGATAAGGAAATTTGATACCTTCACTAAAAAGGGAGTCTTTACAGCTAAGTATGGGGATGAAGTCTACTTAACAACAAATAAGGGTAGCCAAAGAATGTTTAGGCTTAACCTGAGTAATGGAAAGAATAGTACTTACTATGTTGGTGTTCGAAACTTGATTATTTGGCATAAGCGGTTGGAGCATGTGCATTTTGATAAGCTGAGGGAAATGAAGAGGCTTGGTGTAGTAGAAGGCATCTAGTTTGGGGATAATGAAATCGTGGAGGATTGTAGTGGATGTGCCCAAGGTAAGGCTCACAGACTCCCCTTTAACAAAACTGCTAGATATATAGGTGAGAAAGTACTAGATCTGATCCACACAGATATATGAGGACCAGCAAAAGTACCTTGCGTATGAGGTAAGAGGTTTATGATGACAATTATTGATGAATGGTCTAGATACTTTAGAGTCTACTTCCTCAAATCAAAGTCTGAAACACCAACTTACTTCAAAGAATATAAAGCCTAGAGTGAGAAGTTGCACAGAACCCCCATTAAAAGAATAAGAAGTGATGATGGGGGAGAATATACCTCTAACCAGTTTGAGGAATACTTAAGGGATGAGGGAGTTCAGCATCAGAAAACTGTACCGTATAATCCAAAAGAAAATGGGATAGCAGAGAGTTTGAACCGGACTCTAAGAGATAGCTTATGTAGTATGTTGGTTGACAAGAAGATAGGAAAAACGTTTTGGGCAGAAGCCATGATCTGTGCTAACTACCTTATGAATGGAGTCCTTACCTTAGCCGTGAAAGGAATGACACCTTATGAGAGATGGGTTGGAAGGAAACCAGGTATTTCTCATCTAAAGATATTCGGTAGTCAAGTTTAGAGCCTTGATACTGATAGGAAAAATTGGAAACTGGATGCTAACGGAAAACCTGGATGCTTAGTGGGATATGTTGAGGAGATCAAGGGATATGTCTATGACTTAGCAAAACAATATATCATCTTGGGAAAGCACATAGTTTTTATGGACGAAGGGAAGTCGTTCGATCCTTTCAAATATACCAAAAAGATATGAATCACTTTTGAGTCCGAGAGTGAGGAGAACTCGGACCTTCCTGGAAGAGACATGAGTGAAAAAGTGATTGCAAATTCATGGGAGACCCAAGATGGGGGAGATATACCAAAATCACCCCATATCTCTATACACTCCGACGAGATAGAAGAGGAGGTGTCGAAACCCATTTCCATGGATAAAGGAGCCGATGAGATAGTGAAAAGGAACCCGAGACTTCCCTCCATTCCAACTTCGCACTTTGAAGGAGGACGAAGAAGCAGCAAAAGACTACACGAAAAACAGGTCGCTCATAAGGTAACTAAGCTGTCCCACTCTGATGAGCCTCACTCATACTCGGAGGCAATAGGCCGCTCATAAGGTAACTAAGCTGTCTCACCCAGATGAGCCTCAGTCATACTCGGAGGCAATGGACAGTCTGGAGAAAGACATATGGAAAGAGCCATAAATGATGAGATGGCCTCCATCATGGTAGCAAAAACTTAGGAGCTGGTGGACTCTCCTTTGGGCAGAAAACCGATTCGGTGCATATGGGTGTTTAAACTGAAACTGAACCCAGATAATACCATTGAAAGATATAAGGCTCGATTTGTGGCAAAGGGGTTCACCCCAAAAAAACGGGATAGATTATGAGGAGACTTTTGCTCCCGTGGTTCGGTTCCCATCAGTAAGGATTGTCCTCAGTCTAGCGGTAGCGGAAGACATGGAAATACACCATATGGATATTAACACCGCCTTCCTCAATGGAGAGCTAGAGGAAGAAATCTTCATGCGGCAACGAGAGGGGTTTGTAGAGGAAGGTGAGGAGAGCAAACTCATAAAGTTCTTATATGGACTGAAGCAGGCTCCTAGACAGTGGAATAAGAAACTAGATGAGTTTCTCACTAGTCTAGGATATATCCGAATTAGTTCTGACCATTTTATTCATATGTTTGAGGATGAGAATGGTGTCATTTTCATTGCAATTTATGTGGATGATTTGTTGGTGTTATGTAAGTCTAAGGAAAAGATCACCAAACTAAAGAAAGATCTTAGAAGCAGATTTGACATGAAGGATTTAGAGGAGGCGAAATACATTTTTGGAATTCAAATGGAAAGAGACAAGGGGGAAAGAATTATCAGACTTCCTCATAAAGAAGCAATAGGAAATATGCTTGAGAAATTCCATATGGAAAAGGCAAACAGTTGTACCACTCCCATGGACTTGAAGAAAGTAAGTGATGTGAGTGTAGAAACAGGAGTGGTAATTTGAGATGATCAGATGAGTCCAGAAGAAAGAGAGTTAATGAAGTTTATTCCGTAAAGGCAGGTTGTAAGAAGCTTAATCTACTTTATGAACTCTACCAGACTCGACATAGCAGCGGCAGTTGGAGTCCTCGGTAAGATTCTTAATGATCCTAGGAAGAGAGATGAGTCGTGAAGAAAGAGAGTTCATGAAGTTTATTCCGTAAAGGCAGGTTGTAAGAAGCTTAATCTACTTTATGAACTCTACCAGACTGGACATAGCAGCGGCAGTTGGAGTCCTCGGTAAGATTCTTAATGATCCTAGGAAGAGAGACTGGGAGGCAGCCAAGAGAGTCATGAGATATCTGGTGGAAACAAAGGATTTATGGTTACATTTGAGAGGGGAGCAAACTAGCATCACCACTTCGAGTGATGCCAATTATGGGGATGCACTTATGAGAAGATACATTTCTTGGTATGTGTTGTATGTGGGGGAAGGTGCTTGTTGTTGGAGAAGCAAGCAACAAAAGGTGGTTGCTCAATCCACTATAGAGGTTGAGTACATGGCCTCTTGTTCTGCTGTGAAAGAGGTTTTGTGGGTCAAGTCTTTATTGCAATAATTGGGGTATATGAAAGAGGGAGCGCATGAAGTGTTTTGTGATAAACATGACCATTGCAATTGCAGCTAATCCATAACATCATTTCAAGGCTAAACGAATAGACTTAAGATTAAGTTTTAAGAGGGAAAAGGTTGAAAACAAAATTGTGAATCTTGTGTATAATGATGATAAGGAAATGGTGGTTGATATGATGACAAAACCTGTGCCCTCTCCAAAGTTAAAGTACTCTAGAGATAAGTGTGGATTAAAAGAGAAATTGAAATTAGACAAAAAAATAAGGGGAGTGTTGAAATCACTATATATAAAGGGTATTTTCTAGGTTTGAATTAATAAATAAAATTAAAAGGGAAAGCGTAGGCAGCCTGCCTCCACCTCCTCTCTCTAGCCCTTATACTTGTTGTAGTCACTGAAGGAAAGAGAGGGTGGTGGAGCCATGGCTGCCTCAGTTCCATAAGCAGGACTAAAGAGTGACATAAGTCACTCTTAACAAAAGGTTAAGTCCGACAGTACTCGAACCTCTGACAGGCAGTGAGAGGCGTAGCCGTAAGCTCTTACCGGTCAGTCATAAGAGTTCGTTAGACTACATAGGGTTTGAATTGTATTTAAACAGTGTTAAAGGACTTTAATCCGATTAACGAAATTTCGGATGTAGAACAAGGAGCCTAGTTAAAATTTAGTACGAGTCTGATTTTGCACGAAACAAATGTACCAAACATTACTTTCAACAACTATTGTTAAAAGCCGGTTTGGATCCGACGGCTAGCATCATTGAGGATATCTCGGAATGGTCACTTTGGCGGTTTTCGGGCGTGACATGACCTGGCGCCACGAGGCAAGATAGCATTGGGAATTGGGAATCCTAGAGAGCATGAGGATAAGCTTGGAGGAGACAAACGTCCACTCCATGGCCTTGTCGTAAACATGCCGTACATAAAAGGACATCAGCCATAGTCCTTTTTTGTACTGTACAGTCTTTTGATTGGTTTGTACCTCAATAGATACGGGTTGTGAGAGGGGTTTACGACTTAGGGAATTTAGGAGGTAGCCGCCTCTCTCCCAACAATCTTATATAAATATTGGCATTTTTGCCACTTCATAACTAATCTCCTGGTTAGGCGTTTTCAGTGATTCTTTTTGCTGTCGTATCAGGGGAGTCTATACTGCAGAAGGGTGTAGTTAGATTGTCTGTTTGCATGCTCGGGTATCAATGGTCCTAGTTGAAAGGGGGTTAGTCTAAAACTACCTATAGGCTTCCTAAATTCTGTAGGCCAATGGAGGACACATAATTGCAATAGTTACGTGCGACCGTTTTGGCAGTTGACCTAACATTATGACAAATGTGGCGCGACTTTTTTTGTTTAGTGACGCCTTCGACAAACCCTAGAGTCTTTCAACTGGATCCATGTCAGCAGAATCTAAAGATTGCGTCAGCTGTAGAAAATCCCAGCCAATCAGGTGCGTGTTTGTATGTGCCACATCCAAAAAATAAATGTGAACTAAGATTTGTAAATATATTGTTGTAAATAAAATTATCGTGTCACGCTTCGCCACGTCAGAAAACCATATTTGAGAAAAAAACAAACAAACAAGTATATAAGATTATATTTATATTTAGTTGTTGGATTTTTTTTTTTTGGCCACGACTAAAAACAGCTTGGCTGAAAATTTTTGAGTTTCTGTACAATCTTGACTCATATCCTACGTGGCACCTGAAAGTCGTTTTTAAGGGTACTTTCGCATGTAACTGAAACTTTAGTCTTGTAACTTTGTTTTTAGCGAAGATTTTCCGTACTACTTTCAAAGGATTGGTATGTAAAGAAATGAAATCGTTACTTTAAATTGTAGGGGTGTGTACGCCGGTGTAATTGCATGACGTGAAGCGAGATTACAAACTCCATGACAATTGATGACATTTACAAAATAGCGATGGTTATAGGCAGTCGCTACTTGTGACATTATAGATGTTTAGGGTTTGTGAAATTTTGACGTCACACTCAAATCATGACAACGTTAACGTCACAAATTCAAAAACATTCGGCCATGGTTTCCCGATTTTGTTTTTCAGTAATTTCCCACTCTATTTGCTTTCAAAATACTCCCAAAGATAGTCAAAAGAAATCGTATTTGGAGATCTTTCATTTGGTACCATTATTGACGTTTTTCATTGTAAGATTTGTGAAATAAACGCGGAAGCGGGAGAGGGGAGAGAGAGAGGATCTTTCACGGACTTTGCTTTTGCAAAATAGCGTCTGTTGGTCGAGACCCCCTCCACGGCCCCTGTACGGAAAAAATCGCACAGAAAAAAGTCATGCACAGGCTGGAAACTTGCAGGGAGTTTTTTTTTTGTACTTCGCTCACAAAAAATGTCAAAAACTTTCGACACGTGCGACAGCATCTGGCTATTCGCTCACCTCATGGAACTTTATTTAAAATCACCTCGCGAGGTGATTTTATATAAAGTTTGAAGATGAGCTGGAAGGACGAGAAAGTGGGTCGAAACGCGCTAGACGACAAACTGCATTGCGCTAGACGACAAACTCCAGTACATATAAAGTTTCAAGGTAACGCAACTTGTAAGGTGGTAATTTCAATTTTCTGGTACGGCTGCGGATTTTCTCGCTTTTTTCTAAGTTATGGAGAAAACGACAGAAAATTGCTGTAACTTTAGCACATGCGAAAGTACCCTAAGACCAGGGCGTATCCGTACGTCCACTTTCGCCGACACGGAGCTCAGCCCTTGCGCCGAAAATGTCACATTGTGGTACCACTTGAATCGCTATTAGTGTTAATGTTTTTTTCGCCACTTAATGCATCTTTTCTCCGTACACTCTTGTCCGATTATTGAACTGACGGTTGCGATTGAAAGGTAAGATTCTCAGCTTCCAATTGGCGGTCTCAAATTGAAAATCGGATAAGTGTGTGGAGAAAATATGTTTTAAGTGACGAAAAGTATATCAGCACCAATAGCGATACTCGGTGCACTGTACTGTATTTTGTCAGCGTACGGCTAGTTTCACACGTGGGAATAACATTACATTTTGCTTAGCGCTCGTGGCGTGTCACGTAGACGTCTGCGTCCTATTTTAGATTGTCGCGACATGGACACCAGAGTGGCTACGTATGGTTAGGCGTGAGCTGTATTCACACGTGCGACTAATTCGCACGCGTGAAATTTGTCGTTTTGTCAGCTTGTGAAAAAACCAGCCTACCACATGTAATATCTGATCTACAGTAAAGGTTTCGCCCATTAGGCAATGGATTTTTGGCTTTTTATTCTTTTTCGTACTACTGTACGGTACTGTACTGTACTGTCGAGTGCGTCCAGCGATGAAAATTTTAGGAGATACAATATATGGTGTGTCAATTTAATCAGTCGGGCTAGCCGCACTATCTTGGTATTTTGTCGTTTAGTTCGAGTCTGAGTAGCAAATGATGGCAACGTGGCTAAAATTAATTTAAATAACGGAGTCCGTGAGTTTTCTGATTTTGTGGAAATAGTAGACGGCCGACTGTTGCAGTTCGAATAGACGGACGCCTCAACCCCTAGCAGTCACAAAAATAAGATAACATCATAAAAGGTTGCCGACGTGGTTACTTGAATTCGAACCAGAAAAATGCGTTAATCCTATTGGATGAAAGCTCCACTCAAAGGTGAACTTAAAAGTTATAATCAAGACCGATATCCTTTCGGATTCCGTATCGCAAAAGATTTTATGCTGTCAGAACTTCCTCCGTTTGAGGACATCGCATCACTGGTGCGACAGGCTGTCGCCAGTCCAAATATCCAGTCAGGATTCTGTCTTTTTTTGACGTCTTTTTAGCATCTTTGGCTGACAGCATTTATCTTCCATATGAAAATTGCAGCGACACGTGCCAAATAATAGACGCAATACGAGACAAAAAACTTCCGTCATTATTAGAAAAAACACATTTTTCCGTACTTTCTCTCGACGACAATAGCAAACATGCTTTAACAACTTCTTGTCCTTTTGGCAAATCAGTATGTGTGTCCTCAGAGCCGACAAATGCACTTGCAGCTGTATCTGCACGGCTTGTCGGTTCTATCAAACGTCTGACCAGCCTGTCAAATACGACAAAAGTCAGAATCGCGTCGTCACGACGACCGCAATGTTCCTCAGATGTGTCCAAAAACCAACAGCTACGCTACATCACATGTAATATAGGATACGCAGTTCAGTTCAATTCATAAAAAGAAGTGAGCTGACATTTGTACGGTCTGTATGCTTCCCATTGGGCCAATTTTTCGTGCGGAAAACCTAAAAAGCAAGTTTAGAAGAACGCGACAAACCGCAAAAAGATAAAGAAAGCTCAAGGCTTGGGTTACGGTGCTGTACGGAGCTGTACTGTAGCCGCTGGAAATGATTCGCCCAACCCGGGAGTTGATCCCAAGTAAAAAATTCCTCCTCCTCCTCGTACACTACACCGCCAATCGCTATTAGCGTAGAGGCTTCTTTAGAGTATAGGAATAATTACCGTGGTTTACGCTAATTAAGAATTTTAAAATTTTGAAAAAAAACATACATTTTAATTGTTTAATAATTAAATGTCGGTCGCAAACATGCATACACTAATATAGGTACTTTTACAAAATCTGACAAATCGTACACAAATCATACGTTCACACAGTCGAAACGTGGTTGTTGGACGAATACGTGCGAACGTGTTATTTGACAGCCCGATTTCATCCCCTTTTTAGAGCGCATATTCTCATGCGTCCCTGGTTACTAAAACTCATTAGTTATACATTTTCATTACATTTTTGTACGGTCTGACACGTTCCGTATATCACACTATTTAAGCGACAACGTACTTTCGTTTTGTACGGTACTTGGAAAATAACCCTAAATGGCGTAAAGAAAAAAATAGAATAAGCTACGCTATTTGAGGAAAATAAATAAAAAAGCGGGACGGAATTAGCTTACACTACGCTAATAGCGATTGGCGGTGTACTGTAGCCAGAGAAAAAAGATTTTCGGCATATTTTTGTTCTTCCGTACATTTTTATATAGAATCTGAGGGTACACGGGAAAATTTGTGAATGGCTTAATTTATAATTCGGGTCATGGGACCCAAAGACCGGTTTATGGACCGAAATCGGCCGTATTGTGATAAATTGAATCCCCAAACCTTGACTTGTGAACTTTCGCCGAGAATCGAAATAGGTTATTTTGTCTTTTTGTCGGTCGAATCATGTGTTCTGTTTTGATCTTCAATAAAAAACAAAAAAAATACAAAAAAAATGAATGAAAGATGTCACGATTTCGGGATTTCGCCACGACGCTGTTGACGTCACGTATGGACAAAATTTTTAAATAAGATTGTCTTTCCTCAAAGCGTGGAATTTCAATTTTTTTCGCTGAATAGGACAAATATCTCCACGTGTGACCGGGACTTCCAAGAATCCGAAGAGAAGTCCGTCGTCGCATTGGATTCGCTCGATTTTTTTCATTTTTTTTTGGAAGATAGGGTCTTGCATTTAGTGCATCACATGATGTCACCAGAAAAATCGATCCACGTCATCAAACGAATTAAATGCGCGTCGTGATCTTTTTCCAAAATTTTGCCAGAAGCGTTCCTTGACCTAAAATTCAGTCCACTGTCGGCGTCGAAACATTTATGCACATGCGGGCATTTGTGAGTCAATTATGATGACGTGGCATCACGAAATCCACTCGTTTTCAGCACTAAAGTCTTCGCTCATAAGCTTAGAATAATATTTTCGGATTTTCAGATTGTTCCGGTTTGGCCACTTTAATGAGTAAAAATTTCAGACCAGGCTTACCGGATTTGGCATTGGAATATTCAATGTACAGCTGACAAAGTAATAAAGACCATACGTATTCTCTCTAAACAGTTAAAAACAGTTAATAGCCCTATAAAAGCCTCAAAAAGACTTCCCAATCAGCATTTTTTCTTGTAACAAACTGCCGTACCGATGTAGTTTGCGCGCATGAACAAATCCTTAACTTTTGGCAAAGAGGAAATCTTTGACGTACGGACAATATTGTTTCGTACAGCTACAGTACAGAAGCTAAAAGCGAGTCTCCACTGTCACGTGTCAGACCTTGGTTGGCAAAAAAAGTTAGCGACGCCGCTCGCACTTTTCCTCCTCGAAAAATCCGACAATAAAATTTCTGCCATTAAACGGTACGGACAGCTCTCTGTTACAATCGGCATCTGCCCTCACCTAAAAGGTTACGACTTCAAAATTGTGAACGTCAGCGCATATTTTCGTACAAACAACAAGCTAGGAACTAAAGTACTGTACCGTACTGTTTCGTACACTGACATTTTGTACTTTCATAGTGCATATCTTGTTTCTTGTTTTCAGATGGATCGAAAGCTTTATGAGGTCTACATTTATTCGCCATGTTCGCTGAAGGACGACTGGACTAAAATTTGTCGCAAGTTCCGTCGCATGTTTCGCAATAAAGTTTCCTTCGCGTCTAAAATTGTCGGACACGTGGCGCATGCAAAGTGTTAAATGTGGCCGTTTCCCCGCGACAGGAAAAAACTGGAATGCGTATCTATTCCGTAGGTTTTAAGTGCGAAATAGTACGCACGTATAGTACGCACTCTATAAGTTTTCTTCTGCTATACGCACAAAAACAGTGAGCGTTATCGAAAAAGGTAATTTAAAATTTAGAGTTGACGTGCCACGTCGACAGATAGAGCATTAAATGCCCGAAGCTATGCCTGGATTCACGCTACTCATAATCAGCAATGTTGGGTTTAAACGGACACATCCAGAAGCATAAAACGTTGAGTGACAATTTGAACGTTTAAGCTTCATTACAAACGATTTTAGAAGGTTAAACTCGTTGTTTTTCTATTAAGTTTTAGAATAGGTACTTATAGTTCTCTCTCGCTACTTGAGAAGGTCCTTTCTTTTTTTATATGTGATTGGAGGTATATATTTCCCAAAATGTACCAAAAAAATGCTCTAATTTGTTTTCTTAATCAATTACGTTATTTGAAGGTATAACGCCAACTAAGAGTTGATTTAGATTTTCTTCTAGTATTTTGAAGTTTTCCAAAAGTGCATGTAGTTCATCTACTCCATATCCTACACTTAATTTAATTATTGTACTTCAAAACTACATTGCTTTTGTACTTCACACTACAATATATACATGTAAAGTACATGTATTTTGTACTTCATAGTACCTTATATATGTGTATGTATGTTTTTCAACTTAAACTTATGCAGTTTAGACTTTGGGTAAAATTACAAATATTTGAACAAAATATTTGGCAACATTATCATTGGTGTTAAAAATATCCCCAAAAGCACAAAACATTTACGGGCAACCTTAGCATGTTAACCATGCGGTTAACCTTTTTTTGAACGTTCAAGAAAACATTATTTTTGTTATAAGATTTGTATCAGAGACATGTACTGCATCCGACTACTTTGGGAGGTATTTTTCCAACGTTGTTGTTTTTTTATACATATATCTATCGTTACGACAATCTTTATCACAAAACAAAGTTTTGTTGAAATCGTTTCCCATTCCAGTTAAGCAACAAATACTTTCTCTTATAAGTACATAAGAAGTAAAAAGTGTTTATGGTAAACAAGTAGACCGGCCAATAACTTCGTAAAATCCATAGAACAAATTATTGCAAAACTAAAAAACGTAGAATATATAAAACATGTCATGTTTTCGTGCAAACGTACGCATTGTTTTGCTTCCCCGTTGGCAATTCATGTTATAAAATGGTGGACGACAAGATTGTACATTTCACTGAATCTCACAACTTACGCATAAAAGTATTGACAATATGTCTTCCACTGCATACGTGGTGGTTAAGAAATCATTGGTGTTAACACATGATTAAAATTAGCTACTCGAAATCGTATGTAACCGAGTTGCAGAGCCACTTTGTTATGTATTGTTATTTACATTAACATATGATTTTTGGTTAAAAAGCACTCTTACTAACTTACTTAGTGATTTAACACCAGTAGGGTAGGGCTTTGTACTTTCTCGTTTAAATTGTATGAACACCAAATTGTCCAAACCCGAGTGCAAACAAAGTCTTAAAGGTTTGAACGCTTAATGAACCGGAGGGCTCTATGGGAGTCTCATTGTTTAGACGTGCGTATAAGCAAAGCACTAAACGTTTTAATGTTCTAAGTGTTTGAACCGAGGCTGTAATGGCGTTCGCATATGTAGCGAAAACATTAAAAAATGCTTTTCCCTGTACAGGAGCGAAACAGCGTTCCACAAAAGAGAATATTCTCAAGGATGACTACGCATTTTTGTACGTACAGATTCCGTACGCTTTACCCGACCGCACGCGTGAAAGCTATACGGAACGGCAAAGTTTGTCGCAAGTGTCGAAGGTTAGGGTTGACCTCAAAAAGTTTAATTTGTTGGACCGCACTCCGCCGGCAACGAGCAAAGTTTTTGAATGTTCCTCAAAGCGAGTGATTCGACCAATAGAAATGCACCGACGTTTTAATGGCGCTTTGCTGTAGCCGTAGAAGCGTATATTTCAAGCGTGCGAAATTTTCGCACGCGTGAAAGTCAATGTTGTTGAAACATATGCGACGGCCCCTAAGACTGTCCTATAGCCGTTGGTCGACGCATTTATGTGAACCGTACTTTATCGCAGTCAAACTTGAAACCCGTACAGTGGATTTCGCATCAAGCTAATCGAAGCACAGTTTATTATATTTTGTCGCAAGACTAGTCACACAGCTGTCCAATTTGCTTCCCGACAAAGAAAAATCATAGTGATTTTTCTGCTCAAAAAAGTACTGTACCGATCATCCGCTCCCCATAGATCGCCTTCCAGCTAATGTGCCAGCTGTTGAGATTCCGTCAAAGCCGTGGACTTAATGCGTGGACTTTTCTCAGGTGTTCGTACAGCTCTACACCTTATTTGTCAACAGAAAATGTACGGACATGAATGAACACAATACCGTACAAAATATTTCTCCGCCGTAGGGGACAACTGCCGACCTCGAAAACCACGTCACTGTAAACAGAATGAAATACTTTCGTCTAAAATTTTTCTTATTCCGCGCACGGAAAAAACCCCGCGACGCTATTGGCTGATTGTACCAAAACCTCGAAAACATCGCCACCAAACCACCATTCCTAACCAGATACGTACCGATATTAGCGATTTTTTTTCCGATATCCGTCTCGCCGCTCACCTTCTGAGCTACTTCGCGTGCGCGCACGTCGTTTTCGCATTAAATGCGTGCCTCGTCGGAAGATTTTTTGGCTGCCCGCTGCCGCCGACAAACATAAATTTCCAAAAAACCGTGACCGACAAATTTCCGACTTCCCGGCCAATGAGAATCCGCCTCACTGAACCTTTCGTCGCCTCTATTTAAAGGCCCACTACCCGTACATTTGTACGGACGGTTCTGACGTGTTTTTGATACCGTATAAACGAGAGTGGGTGCCATCTGCAATTCCCAGCATCGCTTCTCTCCTCCCCCCCTCCTCCCCTCGGCTCTCTCCTATCTCTCTCTCCAATTCCTCTATCCCTCCCCCTCCCCCTCTCCCTCCCCCCCCCTCCCCCCCCCTCCTCCTCCTCCTCCTCCCTCTCCTCCCTCTCCTCCTCTCCATCCGCCACGTGTCATCCCAAAGCTCCCTCAATTTCCCCATCTCCTTCGTTTCGGGCAGCTTGTACGACATTTCCGCTGCCCGCATGCGCAACCGCGGCTTCCTATTGGACCTCAACCGCCAGTCTTTCGTGGGCGACCCCCCCGACCCCGGCGTCGACGGCTTGTCGCGAACCATAGCGTGCTCCGTCGGGGCCAACGGAAAAGCGTATCTCTCCAGTTTGAACAATTACGTGAACGAAATCACCTTGGGGGAGGACGGGCCTTTGTCTTCTAAGCGGATTAGTACCCCGATTAACGCGGCGATCGTCGACGTGACGTCGAACGGGAAGAGGTTGTTGATAGCGGATGGGTTGTACGGCGGAGGGGCACTTTCTATGTCGGTTTTGGACGGTAGTGCGTCGACTATTGTCGCGGGAGAGTCGTGTCTCGCGGCGTCTTTTTGTACGGACGCGCTCGTGGTTTTGGCTTGTACCAGAAATAGTGTGGATTATAGGCTGTATACGGTGGAGGACGGGGAAATCGTACGGAATATAACGCTTAACTACAGTCCGTTGCAATGTACTTGTTCTCCGGGAGTTTCATCGGGAGGAAAAAACGGTTTTATTACTTGTTTGAGTTCCTTGGACTCTAGCTTAATTTCTTACCCTTACCCACTAGAAAGTACGGTTCTTTCTACCACTATTTTGTCTCTTCCGAATGTGAATTCTTTCTCCTTTGATCCCTTGGTATCCACAGTATTAGCGGTGAGCGGACGAGAATTCAAGATGTCGAATTTTAATGTCGTCGTCGACATTATCGAATACTCCGAATCGAAGGGAACGAATTCACAAATTTTATCTTCTTTTAAAACTTCATCTTCTTCTAGTAATGGAGGTCAATTAGTGGTTTATCGGGCGCCGCATTACGCCTATTTAACGCTTCCCGAAGGACTTTTCTTTCTCCCATTGGCTGGAGCTGTCCGTACATTTTTGGGTGGTACGGCGGACATGTTAACTTTGTCACTTACTGAGTACGGACCGTACCACGCTGACGCCATATGCGTCCAAAAATATGTACCACCTCCACCTCCTCCCTCTCCTCCTCCTCCACCATCGCCGTCGCCGCCCCCGCCGCCTCCTTCTCCTCCCAGTCCTCCGTCTCCTCCTCCACCTCCAGGTACAGTACGGAAATGTGGAGTCTGGGTTTTATTGAAAATTGGGGGTTTTGAAAACTGGTCATTGAAGATGGGGAGTTGAGAAGTTTCGGGTTTCTGAAATTTGGGTTTTTGGAAAGTTTGGAAAATCGGACAGTTGGGTGTGCGTGGCGATATTTACGATTGGATGATTAGAAGTCTGAAGAAGGGAGGAGTGGAATTTGGACATTGGACATATGATGTTGAACATTGCACATTGCACATTGGACATTGGACATTGCACATTGGACATTGGACATTGCACATTGGACATTGGACATTGGACATTGGACATGAAATATTACACTTTTGAAATTATACTTCTGAAATAGGGCATTGGACTTGTCTACAATTAGACAATGGACTTTAAAGACTAGTCTATCTTTCTTTTTTTCAAGGAAAACTTCATGGTGACATCACAAATTCAATCATCAAACATTTCTGTCAAAATTGACCATTCCATCTTCAACATTGGACTTGAAATTTCACGTTTCTGGAATGTTCCATTATTCTATCAATTACAAACCCGATCTCAATCCTTGAACATCTTAATGCTCAACTTATCTCGATTCATTAGTAATCTCAAATTCAAATTTCAATTCAAGTACCAGTAATCCCTATCTTAACCTTAATTTAAATTTCAATCTCTTTCTCTCTTTCTATCACTCTCTCCCTCTCCCTCTCTCTCTCTCTGTTGTTTTATCCAAACTTCTATCCAAATTGTGGTCCAAACATCAACAGAATCCAATCTCAATTCCACTCCAATTTCAATTTTCTGTTTTTTTTTTTTTTTGGCTTTTTGTACAGAATTTTGCGGTCGCACATTTAACAATTACTTTTTCGCGCCAGGAACCAATTATTGGGCTAGAAATGGTAATTCCATTGGAACTTTCTTACAACCGAGATCAATCGAAACTTGTTACGGATTATGTAACGGAACCGTTGGATGTTACGGTTTTTTTTACCGAGGAAAAGGATGTTATTTAAAAGGAGCTCCAGTAGGAATTCCATTTTCGGATGTAGGAAATTCTTACATTATGTGCAACTCGATTTCTCCTCCTCCTCCTCCCTCTCCCCCTCCCTCTCCTCCTTCACCACCACCTCCAGCCCCTCCTCCTCCGTCCCCACCTCCTCCAAGACCGCCACCTCCTTCCCCTCCCTCTCCCCCTTCACCTCCTTCTCCTCCCTCTCCTCCCCCTCCTCCCTCCCCTTCCCCACCTCCTCCCTCTCCTCCTGCCCCTCCTGGTGAGTTCCACTTAATCTTATATCCGAAATTTTTAAATTCCATCGAGAGAGGTTTAACCGGTTTTTGTCCCATTCTATTGTTTTAATGGAAAAGTTTTCAAAAACTAAAAGAAACTAACTCGATTCCCCATCTCTCTCTCTCTCTCTCCCCCGCTCTCCCTCTCCCTTCCTCTCCCTCTCTCAGAATACTGCGGTCGAGCGTTTCCCAACTATTTTTACGCCAAAAGTTCAAATTTTTGGGCGAGAAATGCGAATACTATCGGAACTTTTATTCAACCTAGGACTCTCCAACAATGTTATGAGACGTGTCAACATACTACTGGATGTTACGGTTTTTTTTACCGAGGAAAAGGATGTTATTTGAAGGGAAATCCAGCAGGAATTCCCTTTTCGGGTGATGGAGATACATATATAAAATGTTCTTCTATCTCTCCTCCTCCTCCGCCCTCTCCTCCTCCCTCTTCTCCCCCTCCGAGACCTCCTCCTCCCTCTCCTCCCTCACCGCCTCCTCCACCGTCTCCTCCACCTCCTCCCTCCCCGCCTCCCTCTCCTCCTCCTCCTCCAGGTACACCGAGAAACTTAAAGATCTTGGTTGTTTTCTTTTTTTTTTCTTTGTTGTTTATTCTTCTGGATATGTTTTTACTGAAATTTGAGTATATGTGAGCACTCTCTCTCTTTCCCTTTCTCTATCTGTGTGTGTGTCTCTCTCTCTCTCTCTCCCTCCCTCTCCCCA
>JBBHKE010001421.1:0-116745 GCA_037447655.1 Zygnema cylindricum | reverse complement strand
GGGGGGAGAGGGAGAGGGAGAGAGAGAGAGAGAGAGCGAGAGAGAGAGAGAGAGATGTTACTCATCAGACATGTGCAGACAAGAAATGGCACAACATCCAGAGAGTGGCAAACCTGTACACAGCTCGAGCAGTCGAGTGACGTCACATTTGCATAGCGCAGCAGCAGACTTGCGATGACCGGCGCTCTCAGCACATGAATGGCGCTGCAAGTCGCACTGAGAAGCCGCAGCCAGCGCTTGCACACCATGCTGCATACCTGTCGCTCCGCTGGCTTCTGAATACGGCTCAGGATATTTAAAAGAAGGTCTTCACTAAGGATAACGTTTATCAGATCTCCCGGAGCCATGACGATGATTTTGACACAGATAACTTTAATCCAGTTGTAATCGAAATCAGGACTAAGTGCAGTTTAAGGTGAATTTCCAATGGAACAGCAGGTGTTTCATCGGATTGCGTGGCTTGTGCTTAACCAAGAATGCCGGAGATTCTTTCAGCATTATAAGACAAGGAGTTCGGTATTGCCATACAAGCGATGACTATAGTCACCATTGGCACCTGTTTGCTGAAACTTCTCAAAAGAAAATATCAAAAATCAAGATGTCTATCTACATGAGCCAATTCACGTCAGTTTCCGGCACAGATTTAGGTTAAACGATCCTAAGTCGAGTAGTCGACTCAGCTGTTCGATCCAACGCTGTTTTCTTAGGTCGACTACTTATAGCTGGTAGTTGATTTCAGCATCATGCTCATGACACCTTTCAAAAAAAAAATCTCCGAATAATCACACTTAATTCGTGCATAAAACTAAAAAACTAGAACATCTGAATACGTACACGATTATTCTGTCTTCACCTTCATCGAACACTCTGAAGGCAAAAATGGGCAAGATACTGACGGGACGTTCCAGTGTTCAGAATTTATACCTTTTTTGTCGTTTTGTTTGATAATCGGAAGAAAAAACCGAAAAATCTTCTTTCGTACACGGTTTTGAAGTGTCCTTTTGGATTTACGCGTCGTCGTGTCGCTTTGTCCTTATAGGGGAAAGACAGCTTCTCTCACGTCATATTGTGTCAGACCACGTCACCTTGCAATTAGTAGTCTAATGAAAATATATTCGCTATATCGACATGAATTCGTACACCACCATACAGCAAACTTCGCATCGACTCTCATTCATTGGTCGTACGGTAGATGATTACGCGATGATTACTCTTGCGACACTATATTTCGCACTTTTAGTATAAAGGTACTTTCGCATGTGCTAAAGTTACAGTTATTTTCTGTCGTTTTCCTTCATAACTTAGAAAAAAACGAGAAAATCCGGAGCCGTACCAAAAAAAATGAAATTACCACCGTACAAGTTGCTTTACCTTTGAAACTTTATATGTACAGTAGTTTGTCGTCTAACGCAATGCAATTTGTCGTCTCGCGCATTTCGACCCATTTTCGCGTCCTTCCAGCACATGTTCAAACTTTACATCAAATCACCTCGCGAGGTGATTTTAAATATAGTCCAATAAGTTGAGCGAATAGGCAGATGCCGTCGCACTTGTCGGAAGTTTTTTCAATTTTTGTGCGCGGAGTACCAAAAAATAAAACCCCACTGCACGTTTACAACCTGTGCGTAGCCGCCGTCTCTCTCAAACACACGTGTCTTCACACATACGGCGTAGGAAAAACATTGGGCACCTGTAGGCAAGTGGGAAGACGAAAAACGAAACTGCAATTTTGTGCGACAGCGAAAGATATTTCAGGGTTTGGACACGTCGATAATGTGGCGTACGGACATTACGAAGTCACAAAAATTTTACAGTGTGCAGAGAGAAACGCCTCAAATTGAAGCCGAGTGGAAGTTTCGCCTCATTTTGTGTACCACTTCATCTGTCACATTGTTTCGTACACATCTACGAAAGTCACTTTTTTAAGTAACAAGTTATTTGCGTTTTCATCCGAATGCTCTGAAAGTTGTACGGAGAATCTTTGCTAAAAAACAAAGTAACAAGACTAAGTTTCGGTTACATGCGAAAGTACCCTCGCTGTTTAAGGGTGAACCTCCATCAGCGAAAAATGAGGTTGTTTACTTTAAAAAAATGCATTTATGTACAAGGCCGTACTGCTTTTTTATGTGGTTTTTCAGTTTTAGCAATGCTACTTCTTTTTGTTCCTATGGACTCAGATGGTTTACCATCGCGCTTTTTAATAAAGTCGGCCTATTATACATTACTGGAGATTCGGTAAGATTCTTCAAACTTTTGGGCGACAACGTCGACCGTCCGATTTTGTGTTTTCGAAGCAAGCGGTCATTTTATCCAATGTCTCTTCCTTTTTTTAAGGAATAGACTAGCTACACACTGTACCTGTAAAATATGTCCACGTGTAGAGCTCACATACAATCCAAGATGGATGTGAGAGGGGAACAATACATATGGCATAGGCCACACGCCTTCGGACATAGGCCAAGCGCCTTCGGTCATGGGCCACTCGCCTTCAGACATAAGCCACGCGCGTTACGGCAGCACCAAAAAAAATATTTGTTGAAGATTGTCCCATGACGTCTCCTTCGCCATCCATTGACATCCGAAATTTGCCGCGCTTGCTTTTTTCAAATTTTAGACGACAAAATACGAACGACAAAACAACGATAAAAACAACAAAACATGAACATAAAAAGTGTACATTCACGTTATTCTAATTTGCGGCTAGTCGTACAGATACGAAGTTTCATATTTTGTGCTTTTGGAAAATTGGAATCTTTAACCGTGCTCGTCGTCTGAACAGGAACCTACGGGGATCCAATCGAAATAAAGCACGTAGGCGATAGATTCCTTGCTGACACGACCTGATGGAAAAGTGAACAAAATATTATTGCCACTAAATGTTTCGGTACGAATACTGTCGAACAAAATATTACTGCCAACAAAAAATTAGTGCCAAATTACTGCTAGTAAACGTTTCCGTGCGATTACTGTCGGCGCCTAATAGAGAAGAGGCATAATGTCGCCATCGACCAACATTTCTACATAATTGCACGAAAAGAAAAGAAAGGCCCATCATAAGATGTCGGACAAATTGAAAAGCATAACGGAGTGTCAACATCGACTTCCAAAACGAAAGAAAACCGTCCGGCGTTATGTAAAATCCGACAACGTCACACTGTCCATCGCAAACTTAACCCAAGGAATCATAGAATCCAAAGACCCATAGTGTCCCATAGATCGTAGCAACATGTGACTTGATACATTGATATCGAAGCTGATTGTTTACTTCAAAGACTAAAGGCACTTTCCCATGTGATAAAGTAAGGGCGTTTTCCTGTAGTTTTCCTCCAAAACTTAGCCCGCAACAAGAAAATTTGCAGCCGTACAAAAAAATGAAACTACCACAGTACAGATTGCCTCACTTTTAAACTTTAACTGTACCTGATTTTGTCGTCTAGAGCGTTTAGACCCACTTTCGCGACCCTACTGCTCACCTCCAAACTTCTACTCAAATCACCTCGCGAGGTGATTTTAACAAAAAATTCATGATGTGATCGATTAGGCAGACGTTTTCGCAATCGCCGAAGGTATTTGAAAACTCTTATGTGCGAAGTACCAAAAAAAAAAACCAGTGCACGTTTTTAGCTTATGCGTACCTTTTTCCGGGCACATTTTTCTGTGTATAAGGTCGTGAAAGGGTTGCGACACGGACGCCATTTCGTCAAAAGCGAAGTATGTGAAGGCGATTATTTCTCTCTCCCTCTCGAATTACTGCATCTATCTCACGATTCTTGCAATGAAAAACAACAATAATGGTATTAAATCAAAGATATATGAAAAAAATGATTATGATTGGGCGTAATTTGATGGTAAGTAGAGTGAGAAAAGACAAAAAAGAAAAATCGGGAAACCATGGCGAAAAGTTTTAGAATTAATGACGTCGACGCTATCATAAGTGAGCATGATGTCAAAACATCACAAACCCTAAACATTTACAATGTCACATGTGTTGAAATCAATAGATTTAAAGGGTATTTTTTAGGTTCTAATAAACTAAAAAGGTAGAGCATAGGAAGCGTGCCTCCACCTCCTCTCTTTAGCCCCCATATTTGTTGTAGTCACTGAAGGAGAGAGAAGGAGATGGAGCCATGGTTGCCTCAGCTCCATAGGCAAGACTAAGGAGTGACATAAGTCACCCATTAGATAAAAGGTGAGTCCGGCATGACTTGATCCTCCAACCAGCAGAGCGAGGCGTAGCCGTCAACTTTAGCCGACCTGTCGTAAGAGTTCGTTAAAGTACATACGATTCGATTAATATTTAACGAGGTATAGGATCAATAATCCGATGAACGGAATTACGGATAAGAAACATGGAAACGGGTTACATTACAGTGCAAACGTGAATCCACACCGAACAAATGTACCGGACATTTGTTTTTTAACGGTTAGTATTTAAAGCTGGTTTTGGATCCTACGGCACACATCATCGCCGAGATCACGTACTGGCCGCTTTGGCGATTTTCAAGCGTAACATGATATGGCGCCACGTGGCAAAATATCATTGAGAAGCGGGAATCCCGCGGAGTATGAGAATAAGTCTAAAGAAGACAGACGTCCACTTCATGGCCTTGTCCTACACAGGCAGTACAGAAAGGATATCGTCCATTATACCTTTGTGTTTTGTACACTATTCTGATAAGTTGGTACATTAATAGATATGGGTTGTGAGAGGGGTTTATGACTTAGAGGATTGAGGAGGTAGCCGCCTCTCTCCAGCAAGCTTGTATATATATTGGCATCTTTGCCACTCTATAATTAATCGCCTGGTTCGGCGTTTTCAATGATTCTTTTTGTTGCACACTCTAGGGAGTCCATACAGCACTGGGGTGCAGTTAGATTGTCTATTTGCCTGCTGGGGTAGCACTGATCCTAGTTGAAAGGGAGTTAGTAAAAAATTACCTAAAGGCTTCCTAAATTTTGTAGTCCTATGGGGAACACACAATTCCAAGTTATGGGCCCACCCTCTAGGGTGCCGATCTTCAACAAATATGGGTTCATTTATTGGGAAGCCATGATGGTAGGGTCTTTCTATAAAAAACGATGTTGGGGTATTGTCAGTCGACAGGTGAAGTGTCCATCTCAGGGAATTCCACCAAGGTTTAGTGGCATGAGGTTTTCTACAACATCATGTGGCCGAACATAGGAGGCAAACGACGGGGACAGCAGTGTGTCCGAAAATGGGAAAGGAAAGGAGACACCTTCACTCCCATCGCCACGGCACGCGGAGTGGTGGCCTTGAAGAACGAGGAAATAGATATTCAAATGTGGGAATACACAAACATGGCTGTCAGGCATTTGAGTATGAGGCACCTCACTCAAGCTTTGGCAACATCTCATCTTCATATTCTCAAGGCCGAGGAGTTGCGGGTTACTTTAGTTAAAATCTATAGAGCTGGTACTATTCAGAATCTCCAGTTGGCCGAGCAAAGGCTAGGGGATTACACTTACAAAGTGGGAAAAAATGTTGGATTACCGTAATGACCTCTCTTTTTGTATATGGAAATGGAAAGTGCCTGGTGGACATATACAATAAAGATGAAGGTCAATACCCTCTTTATGACGTTGCCTGATGAGTATGAGAACATAGTGTATCGAGTTCAGGAAATAGATGAGAGTTCATAGAAGTGGAATATAGTGGTCCGAATGATAATTGTGTCGGAAAATACTATTGAGATTCGGAGAGGAGGAAAAAGCATTCAAGCTCTAGCTGCCGAAACGGACCAGTGGGGGAAGGATTCGAGGAAGTCGTACAACAGCTTCAAAGGTGAGAAAGATCAATGTGGAGGACGAAGGCTCCCAAAGGCTCTTTGTCGTTTTTGCAAGAAGCCCGAACAATTCATAGCGGACTGTACCAAGCTGTTAGAGCTGAGACTCCAAGAGAACCGTTTTGGAGGTTGTTCCGGAGGGAAGAGGAAGGCACTTGTGGTCACACAAGTGAAAGGGATGACCGAGGAGGATGAGTCCTCTGAAGAGGGGGATGGGGAGCTTCTTCTTAACGAGAATCTGGAGGAGAAAGAGATCCCTCGGAAACAGAAGTGTGCTCCTCAAGCCATTCGGGAAGCTCCAAAGGGAGGATGGATCATCGATTCATATGCATCCATGCATATGTGTCGTGATAGAAACCTCTTTACCAAACTAAAAAAGATACCTACTGTAGAGATACAGTATGAGGATGGGAGAGTAGTTACATCAGATCTACTGGGTTTGGTAGATCTGAAAGTCTTAGTGAAGGGTAACACTTCTATACTCACTTTCTCAGATGTACTATACATTCCTCAGTTAAGTAAAAATCTTCTCTCTACTTCTGTGTTAGATGATAAGGAGTTAGATACCTTCACTAGAAAATGAGTCTTTATAGCTAAGTATGGGGATGAAGTCTTCTTCACAAATAAAATAAGGGTAGCCAAGGAATTTTTAGGCTTAACTTGAGTATCGAAAAGAAGAATGCTTACTATGTCGATGTCCCAAACTTGATGATTTGGCATAAGAGGTTAGGGCATATGCATGTTGATAGGTTGAGGGAAATGAAGAAGCTTAGTGTAGTAGACATCATTCAGTTTGGGGATAATGAAATGATGGATGATAGCAGTGGTTGTGCCCAAGGTAAGGCTTAAAACTCTAAGACCTCCATAAGTCCTCAGAGTGGACAGCTTCCAAGAAGACTCTAGGATGACACTAACCCCTTTGTGTTTCAGCAAAAACAACTACAACCCTGGCAGACAATAACTTTGACCAACTTCACCCCTGTGAAGGCAAGACTCCCATGAGTCGATAGCAAAAAGAATCTCTGAATTTGCTCCCCTGAGCAGTAAGTTATAGAGGGTCAAAGTTGACCTTTTGTACAGAAGCTCTCTGGGAGAGAGGGTCCTATCTCCTAATTTTTCTAAGTCCTATCTCTCTCACAGACTCTGACTACTGATGTACGGAGCCAATCAAAATGGAGCTTCGTACACAAAAGTACAGCTGCCGGTGTACTTTCTGTACGAACATCGTACGACATGGCCCAAATGTCGACACGAGGTATGTTCGGATTCGTTCCCGTAATCCTCGGAGATGCCGCGATCCAATGTTATTCCGCCACGTGTCATCCGATGTGGCGATGTCCATAAACCACCAAAATCCTCTTCCGAATCTTGACATTAATTCCGGCCGCCCGATTAAATTCATATTTAATCGTAGCCGTAATAAATACATGTGCGATATTCTTTTCTATAAAGAAACAAATGCGCGGTATTGGTTTCTTATTCGTACCGCTATCCGTACTTTTACAATTATTGATCTATGTCTTCGATAATCAGTTATAGTTAAATGAATTTTCCTTCTCACTAACATCTAAATAAATATCATACCCTATATTACGTAACATTCGATGAAGACTTAACAGTTAAGGCTACCGTCTACCGGCAGCCTGCCGGCCGGTAGGTTCAAGGATCAAATCCTGTAGCCAACACCATATGTTTTTAGTATTAAAACCCCTAACTAATATATAATCCCATAAACTTCTGGTTAGCCTAGGTAGCCATGGCTCTAGCTCCCTCTCCAATTTCTCAGTGACCGCGACAAGTTTGAGAGTTGGAGAGAGAAGTTAGAGGTAGACTGCCTCGGCTTCTTTCTATATTTCTATTTAGACCTAGAAAATACTTTAAATGGATCATAAATTTCTACACTCCCCTTATTTTCTAGTCAATCTTTAATTTCAGACCACACTTCTCCCTGCAGAAAATTAGCGTAGGGGAAGGCACAGATTTGGTCATCATATCTGCTACCATCTCGCTATCTGGTCGGTACTCTAAACTGATTATTTTGTTTTGTACTTTCTCTCTAACAAAGCTGAGTCTGATGTCCATGTGTTTGGCTTTAAAATGATGTTTAAGATTGGGAGAAATAGCGATTGCTGCCTGATTATCACAAAAAAAAATTTGCACACCACTCTTAAGTTGACCAAGCTCACCAAGCAAAGACTTGACCCACATCAATTCTTTTACAACAGAGCAAGAGGCCATATACTCAGCCTCCATGGTGGACTGAGCAATAACTTTTTGCTGTTTGCTACTCCACAAGGAAGCCCCATCACCCACATATAATAATATCCAGAAGTGCATCTCCTCATCGGAGCATCACCATAACTAGCATCACTCCAAGTAGTAATATCAGTATTATCCCCACCCAAATGCAACCATAGATCCCTAGTCCCTATCAAATATTTGAGTACTCTCTTAGCTGCCTCCCAATCCCTCTTAGTGGGAGCATTTAGACTTCTACTCAGTACTCCTACAGCTGCAGCTAAATCCGGTCGGGTGCAATTCATAAAATTGATTAGACTTCCCACTACTTGCCTGTAAGGAATAGTCTGCATGAAATTTTGTTCTTCAGGAGATAAATCCTCGTCTAAGACTATGACTCCTTCTTCCTCACTCCCCTCACTTCCTTTCTTCAACTCCATTGGAGTTGTACAACTATTAGCTTTATCCATTTGAAATTTTTCAAGCATGTTCCCTATTGCTTCCATTTGAGTAAATCTTATAATTTTTCTTTTTCAGTCTCTCTCTACTTGAATTCCCAAAATATATTTTGCTTCCCCCATATCCTTCATTTCAAATCTCCCTTTAAGATCGGTTTACAGTTTATTATTTTTTTCCATTGATTTACTTAAGACAAGCAAATCATCAACATAAATTGCAATAAATATAAAACCTTCCTCATCTTTGAAAACATAGATTGAGTGATCTGAGCTGATCCGGATATATCCCAGACCGGTAAAAAACTCATCAAGCTTCTTATTCCACTGTCGAGGCGCTTGTTTCAAACCATAAAGAGATTTAATCAGCCGGCATACCTTACTCTCCTCTTCTTCCTCCACAAACCCTTCGGGTTGTCGCATGAAGATCTCCTCTTCCAATTCTCCATGCAAAAAGGTTGTCTTGATGTCCATCTGGTGCACTTCCATATCTTCCGCTGCTGCCAGGCTGAGAAGTATGCGGACGGAGGGAAATCTGACCACAGGGGCAAAGGTTTCCTTGTAGTCAATTCCCTCTTTTTGTGAAAATCCCTTTGCCACTAATCGGGCCTTGTAGCGCTCGATTGTGTTATCTAGGTTTAGTTTTAATTTGAAAACCCACTTACAACCAATTGGTTTTCGGTTAGGTGGACAATCCACTAGCTCCCAAGTATCGACTGCCATAATTGAGGCCATCTCCTCATTGATGGCTGTCTTCCACCGGTTTCTTTCTGGACAAGTCATCGCCTCTCCATAAGTTTGAGATTCATCTTGATGAGATAGTTTAGTTACCTTGTTATTAACATGTTTTTCTTGTAGTCTTTTGCCCCAAATGTCGACACGTGGTATGTCCGGATTCGTTCCCGTAATCCTCGGAGATGCCGCGATCCAATGTTATTCCGCCACGTGTCATCCGATGTGGCGATGTCCATAAACCGCCGAAATCCTCTTCCGCGATCTCGGCGTTATTTCCGGCCGTCCGATTAAATGTGCGATATTTTTTTCTATAAAGAAACAAATGCGCGGTATTGGTTTCTTATTCGTACCGCTATCCGTACTTTTACAATTATGGATCTATGTCTCCCGTTATCAGTTACAGTTAAATGAATTTTCCTTCTCAGTAACATCTAAATAAATATCATACCCTATATTACGTAACATTCGATGAAGACTAAACGGTTAAGGCTACGATCTACCGGCTGGCTGCTGGCCGGTAGGTTCAAGGATCAAATCTTGTAGCCGGCACCATATCTTTTTAGTATTAAAACCCCTAACTAATATATAATCCCGTAAACTTCTGGTTAGCCTAGGTAGCCATGGCTCTAGCCCCCTCTCCAATTTCTCAGTGACTGCGACAAGTTTGAGAGTTGGAGAGAGAAGTTAGAGGTAGACTGCCTCGGCTTCTTTCAATATTTCTATTTAGTCCTAGAAAATACTTTAAATGAATCATTAATTTCTACAAGGCTCACAGACTCCTCTTTCCCAAAACTGTCACATATAGATGTGAGAAATTACTAGATCTGGTCCACACAGATATCTGAGGACCGGCAAAAGTATCTTTGGTTGGAGGGAAGAGGTTTATGCTGACAATCATTGATGATTGGTCTTGATACTCTAGAGTCTACTTCTAAAAACTAAGTCTCAAACACCAATTTATTTTAAAGAATATTACCCCTGGAGTGAAAAATTGCACGGAACACCCATTAAAAAAATATAAAGTGATAATGGGGGAGAATATACCGCTCACCATTTTGAGGAATATTTGAGGGATGAGGGAATTCAACATCAAAAAACTGTACCGAAAAATTCAGAACAAAATGGGGTAGCTGAGAGGTTGAACCGAACTCTTGGAGATAGCGTACGGAGTATGTTGGCCGACAAGAAGATAGGAAAAAGGTTTTGGGCAGAAGCCATGAATTGTGCTAACTACATTAAGAATAGAGTCCTTACTATGACCGTAAAATGAATGACACCTTATGAGAGATGGGTTGGAAGGAAACCATTTATTTTTCACCTGAAAGAATTCGGTAGTCAAGTTTACAGTGTTTACACAGATAGGAAAAATAGGAAACTAGATGCTAAAAGGAAACCGGGATATTTTGTAGGATATGACGAAGATGTTAAAGGATATAAAGTTAATGACTTAGCTAAACAAGATATCATTCTGGTAAAACATCTAGTTGTCATGGATGATGGGAAGTCATTTGATTCCTTTAAATATACTAAGAAGATAAGAATCAGTTATGATTCCGAGAGTGAGAAGGACTCGGATCTTCCCGGAAGGGACATGAGGGAAAACGTGATTGCAGATTCGAGGGAGATCCAAGAAAGAGGAGATATACCTGAATCTTCTCGTATTCTTATACATTCCGAGGAGACAAAGGAGGAGGAGCCGTAACCGGCTTTTATGGATATGAGAGCGGATGACATAGTGAGAAGGAACCTGAGACTGCCCTCCATTCTAGCTTCGGACTTTGAGAGAGGACGAAAAAGCAGTAAAAGGATACAGGAAAACATGCTGCTTTGAAGGTAACTAAGCTGTCTCACCGTGATGAGCCTCAGTCATACTCGAAGGCAATCGACAGTTCGGAGAAAGACAGATAGATTAGAGCCATAAATGATGAAATGGCCTCCATCATGGAAGATAATACTTCGGAGCTGGTGGACTGTCCTCCGGACATAAAAACGATTGGATGTAAATGGGTGTTTAAACTTAAACTGAACCCAGATAATACCATTGAGAGATATAAGGCTCGGTTGGTAGCAAAGAGGTTCACCCAAAAAGAGGGGATAGATTTTGAGGAGATTTTTGCTCTGGTCGCTCGGTTCCTATCAATAAGAATTCTCCTCAGTCTAGCTGCAGCCAAAGACATGGAAATACACCAGATGGATATTAAGACCGCCTTCCTCAACGAGAAGCTAGAGGAAAAAATCTTCATGCGGCAACCACAAATGTTTGTAGAGGAAGGAGAGGATAGCAAAGTATGCACACTCATAAAATCCCTATATAGACTAAAACAGGCTCCCAAACAATGGAATAGCAAACTAGATGAGTTTCTCACCGGTCAGGGCTATATCCGAATAAGCTTTGACCATTCTATCTATATGTTTCAAGATAAGAATGGAGTTATTTTTATTGCAATTTAAGTGGATGACTTGGTAGTGTTAACTAATTATATGGAAAAGATCAATAAGTTAAAAAAAGATCTTAGAAGCAGATGTGACATGAAGGATTTAAGGGAGGCAAGATACATTTTGGGAATTCAAATGGAAAGAGATAGAGGAAAAAGGATCACCAAACTTACGAAGAAAGAATCTATAGGGAATATGTTTGAGAAATTCCAGATGGAAAAGGCAAACACTAGTACCACTCCCATGGACTTGAAGAAAGTAAGTGATAGGAGTGTAGAAAGAGGAGTGATGATCTTAGATGATCAGATGAGTCTAGAAGAGAGACAATTTATGAAGTCAATTCCTTACAGGCAGGTTGTAGGAAGCTTAATCTACTTTATGAACTGTACTAGACCGAACTTCGCGGCAACAGTTGGAGTCCTCTGTAGGAGTCTAAATGATCCTTCGAAGAGAGATATGGACGCAGCTAAGAGAGTCATGCAATATCTGGTGGGAATTAGGGATTTATGGTTGCATTTGGGAGGGAATCACACTGACATCACTACTTGGAGTGATGCTAGTTATAGGGATGCACCTATGAGAAGATGCACTTCTGGGTAAGTGTTCTATGTGGGAGAAGGTGCTTGCTCTTAAAGTAGCAAGCAACAAAAAGTGATTGCTCATTCCACTATAGGTGCTGAGTATATGGCCTATTTTTCTGCTGTGAAAGAGTTGATGTGGGTCAAGTCCTTCTTACAAAAACTAAGGTTTATAAAGGAAGGAGTGCATGAAGTGTTTTGTGATAATCAAGCTGCCATTGCAATCGCAACCAATCCAAAATATCACTTTAAAGCTAGCATATGGACATAAGATTTGGTTTTGTGAGAGAAAAGGTTGAAAACAAAATTGTGAATCTTGTGTATAGGGTTGATGGGGAAATGGTGGTAGACATGATAACCAAACCTGTGCCCTCTCCGTGATTAAAATATTGTACAGAAAAGTGTGGATTAAAAGCGAAGCTAAAATTAGACTAGAAAAAAATGGGAGTGTTGAAATTAATAGATTTAAAAGGTATTTTCTATATTCTAATAAACTAAAAAAGAAGAGCATACGCAGCCTGCCTCCACCTCCTCTCTCTAGCCCCCATACTTATTATAGTGAGTAAAAGAGAGAGAAGGAGATAGGGCCATGGCTGCAACTCTGAGACCTCCATTGGTACTCATAGCAGGCAGCTTACCAGAAGCCTCTAGGATGATCTCAACCCCTTGGTCTTTGTACGAGTATATGTGATAGCTAGACAGTATACAGACTAACCAAAGTGCACCACTTGGAAAAACTGACTCCCCTGAGTCTGCCACAAAAAGAATCCTTGAATTTGCTCCCCTGAGCAGTAAATGATCAATGGTCAAAGATGACCTTTTATATAGGAGCTCTCTGGGAAAGAGGCGGCTACCTATAATTTTATAAGTCCTAAACCCCTTTCTAAACTCTATTCTACTGATATACAGAGCCAATCAATTGAGTGTACAGTACAAAAAGGTACTTGGTCCGGAGTACTTTCTGTACGGCCATTGTACGACATGGCCAGAAGGACGACGCCTGCCATGTCCGGGTTCGCCATAGTATGTCCCGGAGATGCCGTCATCCAATGTCATGCTGCCACGTGTCACTCGTTGTGGCTATGACCGCAAACTGCCAAATCGACCATTCCGCGATGCCAGCTTCTTTCTCCGACGTTAGATTGATGTCGGCCTTAATTTATAGCCGCTAATATATAATCAATACTTTCCGGTGTAACTCTTTTTAACTGTGTCTGTGTGATTGTGGTCCGTTTGTCCGTAAACCGAACTTCTCTATTTCGTCATGTTTAAGTAGCTATCGTACCCTATATACTTTAACACTCTTCTTAGACTACAAGGTAAGACTAACGGCTACTTTGATGGACGGTAGGTACCAGGATCAAATCCTGGGTCCGTCAATTAGTTTTTACCAAGGATTTGCTTATGGGTAGCCATGGTTCTAGCCTCCTCTCTTGCCTTCAGTGACTATGACAAGTATCGAGACTAGAGAGAGAAGCTAGAAGCAGGCTGTCTCTTCTTTTTCTTGCTTCTAATTAAATCAATAAATAACCAAGAAAATACCTTTTTTTTCAACAATGGCTGCCTCAGCTCCATAGCCAAGACTAACGAGTGACATTAGTCAGTATTTGACAAAAGGTGATTCCAACAAGACTCGAACCTCCGACCGGCAGAGCGAGGGGTAGCTGTCAGCTTTAGCCGGTCGGTCGTAGGAGTTCGTTAAAGTACATAGGGTTTGATTAATATTTAACGAGGTATAGGTTCATTAATCTGATTAACAGAATTACGGATAAGAAACATGGAAACAGGTTACATTACTGTGCGAACGTGAATCCGCACGAAACAAATGTATTGGACATTTGTTTTTCAATAGCTAATATTTAAGGTCGGTTTGGGATCCGACAGCACATATCATTGCCGAGATCACGGAATGGCCGCTTTGGCTGTTTTTGGAAGTAACACGATATGGCGCCACGTGGCAGGATAGCATTGAGAAGCGGGAATCCCGGGAGTATAAGAACAAGTCCAAAGGAGACCGACGTCCACTCCATAGCGTTATCGTACACATGCCGTACACAAAGGACATCTGCCATTGTACCTTTCTCTACTGTACACTCTTCTAATTGGTTTGCCTTATCGGTAGATAGGGGTTGTGAGAGGGGTATAGGACTTAGAGGATTGAGGAGGTAGCCGCCTCTATCCTAGCAAGCTTGTATATATATTGGGATCTTTGCTACTTTATAAATATCGCCTGGTTGGGCGTTTTTTGTGATTCTTTTTGTTGCGGACTCAAAGGAGTCCAGACTGCACAAGGGTAAAGTCAGATTGTCTTTTTGCTTGCTTGAGTAGTACTCATCGTTGTTGAAAGGGAGTTAGTCAAAAACTACCTAGAGGCTTCTTGAATTTTGTAGTCTAATGGGGGACACATAATTGCTACTATATTTTTTTCTACAACCACTAGTGCAGGTGGAGAAACAACAATAGCAGTAGAAGTAGGCATGATACACTATTAGAAGCTATCAAGAATCCTACCAAACAATTGTTTTCAAGTGTTCCACAAATATTATACAAACATCAAAACTTCACAAAATCTATCACAATATAAAGCAACATAAACACTAACAACTCCCAAAGATTCACCACAATTGACCCTGTCAACACCCACGATAGAATACTTAGAAGTTTCCCAAAAACTGTCTGCAGTTTTACTACTTCGAAGTTTGGATACATAAAATGCTCTATTTCCTAGGTCTTATACTCGAAGTTAGTACCCACTCACTATTGTACCGCCGACACAAATGTACAGAAGAGATACGTCTAAAAACTAATCTGCCACTAAGGACGAAGTATTCATACTCTCGCCAACCTAATGTACCACCGTACAATCAGTATTACTCAAAATCTATACTAAGTGATTGTACAAATACTTGTCAGCAAGTCATTTGTGATCCTCTTATTAATCTCGTCACTTGACTTGATTCATATCAATCGAAGCTACGCTGCCCCGTAACAAATGACATTCATATCATCCGCGGTTGTGTTGTCCCGTACCGCATCACATCCAAGATAACTGCAGTTGCATTGTCTGTACGGATCATATCCAAAATAAGCGCAACTGCGTTGTCCTGTCTGCGTCATAGCTACATTGTCATGTCTATGTTGCAGCTGTTTTTTCCCGTTTCAATGTGTGACACGCGTGTGTGGGTGTTGGTGCCATTCCAAAACACCTGTACTATACTCAAACGACGAAGTGTATCGGTGTAAACCATACGCTACAGATTACTATCTTTTTGTTGTCACACCAATTTATTAAGACTTAAAGCTTTCCAAAATCAACACTCCCCTAAAGCTTTAAACTCAATGTATCAGCGCGGCTGCAATGTCAGAGCAATGTAGTTCCGATGTTGAACTAGCGCAGCATGGCAACATAACAGCGCACCAAATCAGCTAGTTAACTATTCCCACTGTATCTCGATATAGACTAGCACAGTATGGCAGTATAACAATGCAGCAACCTAGTTAGTCACCTAGTTCCACTGCATCTCTACAGTGCTTCAGCTTATGAGCAGGAAGAGCTGTAGTGAGCATATCACCAATCATTTTTGCACTTGGCAAATAACATAATTTAATTACCAAGGAAAACACTTTTTCTCTTACAAAGTGTAATCTTACATCCATGAGCTTACACTTGAAGTGGTGACCCGGGTTAGAAGTAATGGCAATGGCAGCCTGGTTATCAAATTTGATCACCTTTGGACCAACTTGCATGTATCCCAATTTTTGCAACATGGATTTTACCTATATCAGTTCTTTGAGGGCAGAGCTTCCTGCCATGAATTCTGACTCCACTGTCGATTGTGCCGTGATTTTTTGAAGTTTGCTGCTCCAACAGCAAGTCCCGTTCCCAATTTGCAAAATAAATCCCGTGGTGGATTTCCGTCTTGGCATGTCGCCATAGCTTGCATCACTCCATGTTTGCAACTTCACTTCTCCTCCGCCTAGTGTGAGTTTGAGGTCTTTGGTTCTTGCCAAATATTTTAAGACTCCTTTTGCTGCATCACGGTCAATTTTTTTTGGATTTTTATACTTCTGCTTTGTACCCCAACCCCTGCAACAATATCAAACGGATATAGTTCATGAAATATATTAAACTTCCCACTATTTGTCTGTAAGGTATTAGTGTCATAGGGTCATCTTCCCCTGACTCTAAGTACTCACTTATAATAACACCCGGTTTTGCCTCCTCTCCCTCTAACTTCTGCCGAAATTCCATTAGAGTTACACACCCTTTGCCCCCCGCATTCCATACTCATCTAACATGTTTCCAATAGCTTTTTTTTTAGTCAATTTTATTAATCTTTTATTTCTATCCCTTTCTACCTGAATACACAAAAATATATTTTGCCTCACTGAGGTCTTTCATCTCGAACCGTGAATTTAAGGCAGCGTTGATTTAGTTAATTTTAGACATTGATTTGCTAATTAATAGTAAATCATCTACATACACCGCTATATACACTATCCCATCCTCACCTTTTAGAACGTAAACAAAGTGATCTATGCTAGTTAACAATTTTTCAAGCTTCAGATTCCATTGCCTAACGGCCTATTTTAGAGTGTACAAAGATTTTAACAATTTGCATACTAAGTGCTCTTTTCTTAGCTCTCCATACATTTCAGGCTGCTGCATGTAAATGGTCTCTTCTAGCTCTCCATGCAAGAAGGCCGTTTTTTCATCCATCTGATGTGTTTCCATATCTTCTATAGTAGCTAGGGACAGGAAATCTTACAACCGGAGAAAATGTTTCTTCAAAATCAATTCCTTCCTTTTGATTATGCCCCTTGCCACAAGCCTAGCATTATATCTTTCAATGGTGTTATTAGGATTTAACTTCACCTTGAATACCCATTTGTTGCCGATCGCTTTTCGGTCCGGAGGAAGATCCTCAAGCCCTATATTTGAGCCTCCATGATTGACTTCATTTTATCGTTTGCTGCCGCGATCTAGTGATTTTGCTGCGGTGATGAGAAGGCTTTCCAGATGGTGAGAGGCTCATTTAAGACTGTCGAGTAGGCAAAGTGAGAACTTGTTTGCAAGCAGCTACTAGATCTCTTTCCCTCCGGAAATTTTGAGGTTAAGATCGTCAGATCTCTTGTATTTCGTTTCTGTCGCTGGGGTTGATCCACAGGTATTGACCACTTTTATCATGGCTGGAATTGAACTATTTCAGAAGCTGGATGAATCTCAAAAGACTGCTCAAAAACTCGAGTACTTTGTACTTGTGTGACAATAGGTTAATTGTAGTCCAAAATGATATACTCTTGCACCTTTTCTTGTTTTTGTATATCTGTGAAAGTGAATAAATCTATCGAATCAAGCTCATCCTTCACAATAATATTTCGAGCCACAATATTTTTTTGTTTTTAATAGACAAAGACCCTATAACCTTTTGAGTGGTCATCACATCTTAGCAGAATACCAGGTAATCCTTTAGGTTCCATTTTCCATCTATCCTGTGATGTATCTAAAATGAAGCATTTACTACCAAAAAATTTAGAATGACTAAAATCACGTTTCTTGCGAGTTCAGACTTCATAAGGCGTAGTCTCTGTTGATCTAGACCCAATTTAAAGCCTTAATTCAGAATTTCGGATCCACATTTTTATCAGCAAGCATCGACTTAGAGCTCTCCGTGAGTGTTGTATTTAATTTCTCTGGAACTCCATTTTGTTATGGTGAATATTAAACAGTCAACATATGACTTCTACCCTCCTGGAGTAAAAAGATCTCAAATTCTTTTGATGTATATTCCCCACCGTTGTCTGATCTGAGTGCCAAAATTGGCAAGATATGCAGTTTCTCCACCCAGGTTTTATAGTGTTTGAGGTGACCAAACACTTCGCCCTTTTTTTTCATAAACTAAACCTTTGTAAACATAGAAAAAACATCCGTGAAGGTGACCATATATTTCATCCCCTCGACAGATGGTACCTTTGCAGGACCAAAAACATCGGAATGAATTTGTTGTAAAAGTCTAGTCGACCGATGTTCCGACTCCGTAGGGAATGGCAGTCTTTGCATTTTTCCTAAGGCACAACCATCACATGTTTTAATCAGCTGATCTGTTACAGAGACACTATCTATTTTGCCAGCAAGGACCATTTTTCTTAAACTATCATAATTTACATGGAATAATCTTTTATGCCACAACTCTTTCGAGTGCACAACACCGGAGTACAGAACATCATTCTCCTTGGTATTAGCTATATCCATAGGGTACATCTTGTTATTATCTCTAGTCACGGTAACTGCAAGTTTGCCATTCTTGCTAACAACCTGCCGACCATTTTTCAAATTGATCTCAAAGCCTTTACTCTCTACCAAAGATGTAGAAAACAATTTTTTTTAAAGTTAGGGACAATGTCGTGCATGAGAGACTAGAAAGAGCGAACATGCATCCCAACCAGCAAAGTCATGCTCCAAACATATATACAAACGAAAATGAATGAGATGGTCAAAATGTATATACAACATGCAAAAGAATAAAGGTGAAGATGGCGAAAGAATAAAAAGGGAAGAATACTCCCTTAGCAATAAGTGAATCCTATAATTAACTAAGCCACAAGGTAGCCACTAGGCTCTTGGGTCTTCAACGTATTCTTTACAAGAGTTATCTCGTACGAAAGCAACGAAGCAAAATAAATAATTCCAACCAAAAACAAGGAAAACTCAAAATTCAGCCAAAATTCACCCTTCCATTCCCAACCGAAAATACAAACAACACAAAACAAACACCCAAACCGTCTAGCTGTCCGTTGGAAGGGCAGCCGGATCCGGATGCTTCTCCACACGAACTCCAATCCACCACTTCCCAAAAATGACACAAGTTGGAGGGAAACTTTCCGGACTTGGCTTTGAGCCGCGTGGATTAAAAGCGTGGGCAGAATTATAAAGGAGAATGTACGTAAACTATCTAGCCTCTACAGCTAGCTAGCAAAAGAAAGGAGGAAACTTGAGCAATCGGTGAGAGAGAGAGCAAGAGAAAGCTCCGCCGCCAAGAGAAAGTTCTTGTCCAAAAGCTAGAAATTCTAAGTCTGAAAATAGACTAAGTATTAGCTACGCTACGCCTACGCAAACCCTAACCTAAGTCTAGACTAGTTCACATGAAAGAACTACTTAAAATGTTGGCCAATAGGCGGCCAACATTGTCTGCCGCACGTTCCGCATAATCTACTGTCCGAGGGTAAAAACCCTCCCTAACTACATGTATGCGCGAACCTACATGGGTTCGCGACTTAAATAAACATATGAATCGACGCGTCGCCCGGAAATCGCGATACGCCTCCAAACGATACTTCACGTCGATACTCCCCAAATCGCGTGCGTATGCACGAAACGAAACATATCGCACGAAATATATGGTATCGCACGAAATACTTGAAAAATGTGTACCTGCGCACGAAACGACATGGTACCACGCACGAAATTAGTATGTGTTCTATTAGACGTGTACGCGAATAGCGTACACATCAAACATAAATAAATCGCGGTCGCACGTGCGACCGAAAATCATACACGCACGCTAAAATATCGTGCGTGCGAGAATGATATCGTGCGCGTGTGAATGAAATCACGCGCACGCCGAATATCGCGAACACGTGCACGATATCGTGCGCGTGGACACAATATCGCGTGTGCGTGCACCGTATCGTGCACGCATGCAGAATATCGCGCGTGCGAGCACAATATTGTGCGTGCGTGCGCGATATCGTGTACGCATGCAAAATATTGTGCGCGCATGCGTCCGATACCATGCGGCATGACAGCTGTCGTGCATGAGAGACTAGAAAGAGCGAACATGCATCCCAACAAGCAAAGTCATGCTCCAAACATATATACAAACGAAAATGAATGAGATGGTCAAAATGTATATACAACATGCAAAAGAATATAGGTGAAGATGGCGAAAGAATAAAAAGGGAAGAATACTCCCTTAGCAATAAGTGAATCCTATAATTCCCCCCCCCAGCTCCTTAGCCTGCGTAGGAGCTGGTCAAAACCGCTGGCAGCTCACGACAGCCATGGCAAAACCAATGGCCACCTGGCACAGCAGTCAATGGAGGAACTAAACACTCCATGTGGAACCCTTGGTTACAATGGTCGCACAAGAGCATGGAAGTCTCGCCGTCTGTTCGCCTGCAAATGGTACATTCTGTCGCCTCTGTGATTGGCATCCTCATTGGATCCATATCCTGTGACAAATCCGGTAAGTAACAAGGTGCACAGTTCTTCGAATGCTCTCGAATTATCCTTGTATCCGCACCCTGCAAACTCAACATCCCATTAGCATCCATTTCCACCACACGAAGAATGTGTGGTGAAACATCGGTGTCCAAAGTGTCGAAAGATTGTCGTCGAAGGTACACGTAATCCCCGACTTGGTAAGATTTCTGTTGAGGCTTGTAACTGCCACTTCGCGTGGTGGCGAACCGCAAAGTATCCCGATGTTGGGCAATCTGCAAATTATCAAAAGCCATGGGCATCTCACGGGCGAAAAGCAAAGCACGGCGAGTTAGTTCTTCCAAGAATATGGTCTCAGACATTAGAGGCAATGGTAAACTTGCTGCTTTCTGAATATTCCGACCAAGCAAGGGTGCTCGACCGAAGAGAATATAGTACGGGCTGAAATTAGCCAAACTAGCTTGTACGGACATCCGGTACCCCATGGTAATATAGCCCAAGGATTCGTCCCAAACAGAGATGTGTTTCTCCAAACAATGCTTTCGAAGAGCCCGCTTGAAAGTTTGGACAGCTCGTTCCGCCAAGCCATCGGCTTGTGGGTGATCACGACTCGTCCGACGATGATCAATTAAAGATTCATCCAACATCTCTTGAAATTCCCCGCGGAACTCTGTACCTTGGTCCGTGAGAACCTCCGCCGGAGCTCCATAACGCATGAGGACGTGCTCTTTAAAAGCAGCAATGGTCAATTTAGCGGTCTTGTGGGGAAGAGCGACCACCTCTACCCATTTGCTAAAATTTTCAATCATTATAATAATATATTGTTTCCCTTTTCGAGATAAGGGAAACGGTCCGGCGAGATCCACGGACCAGCGATAAAACAATCCTCGGATGGGCAATGGCTGCAGAGACACCTGCCGATTAGAGAAAGAGGTGCGTAACCGGTTGCATGTGGCGCATTTGTGGAGAATGGCCGCCACATCTGCTTGCATTCCGGACCACCAATAGCGTGCCTATACAAGGCTCAAAGTACGCTTGGTCCCGTAATGGCCAAGCTCGGTATGTATTTGCTCAATCAAAGACAAGCGCTCGGTTGGCCGGGGAACATGCCGATGAATGCTGTCCGCCAACAATCGAACTAAAGATCCGCCGAGCCACAAATAGTTTTTGGCTCGTTTCTTTACTCGGTCTTCTTCCTCGGCGGTAGTACCGGGCCGAAATGTTTGAGAGGAGAGGAAGAGGATTAATGGGCCGTCGCGCCACGGATCTGTGGCTGGTCGAGGATGAGTAATAGAAGAAAGACAGTAAGTGATATAGGAACCAGCCGACATGGCCGGTACCTCGTCCTCGTCGAAATCTTGCCGGACACCGTTATCGGTGGTCCGGGGTAGTGGATTCCGAGAAATCCCGTCGGCGTTCAAGCTTAACAAACCGGGCCGATGGATGATCTCAACGTCGTACTCTTGTAAAATTAAAGCCCATCGGGCAAGCTTCCCTGAAAGCTTATCGTTGGTCATCAACCAATGAAGGGGTTGATGATCAGTTAGGAGCGTGAATGGCTTGCCGTAAAGATAATGTCGAAAATGAACAATACCCCATACCGCGGCGAGACATTCACCCTCATAACTACTGTAATTAGATTCAGCTCGGTTATTGCTCCGGCTAGCGTATGCCACTACGTATTCCTCTCCATTCAACTCTCTTTGCGTTAAAATAGCCGCAATGCCTGGCTTCCCGAAATCGGTTTGTAGGCAAAAGGGAAGCTTGTGGTTAGGAGGTCGAAGAATGGGAGCGCTAGAGAGGGCGGTTTTCAGTTTTTGAAACGCTTCTACTTGGGCGGGTCCCCAAACAAAAGGCACTTCTTTTTTGAGAAGGTCATTGAGGGGAGAAGCAATCGTACTAAAATTTAGTACAAACCGACGGTAATAATTGGCTAGTCCGAGAAAAGCCCTCAGACTAGTGAGATCTGTGGGAGCTGGCAATTTCGTGATTGCCTCTACCTTAGCTTCCAAGGGGGTGATGCCCTCAGCCGAAATAAAATGGCCGAGGTAGGGCACTCCCTCCGCACCGAACGTACACTTGGCTGGGTGACACTTCAGCCCGACTTTCTTCAACTCGGTGAGAACCCACTCAATATGGCGGGCGTGTTCCTCGACCGTGGCGGAAGCGATTATCAAGTCATCGATGTAGCACCGGGCAAATTTACATCCACCCAGCACCGAATCCATGACTTTTTGAAACACGGCGGGTGCGTTTTTAAGACCGAAAGGCATGACTGCCCATTCCCACCGACCATCACTGCCCCAAAATGCAGTTTTATGCCGATCTCTTTCCTCGATTTCAATCTGGTTAAACCCTTGACGCAAGTCAAGAATGCTAAAGAACTTTGCACCACCTACATGGTCAAATATTTCCTCCGCTAGAGGCATAGGGTGGCGGTCTTGAACGGTCCGAGCATTGAGCTCTCGATAGTCCCCACACATTCTTCGCTCAGTAAAATTTCCGTCGGAATCTTTCTTCCTAGGCATGACTGTGGGGGCGGCAAAGGTGGAATCCGACCGATAGATTAGACCGGCTTCTTCCAATTCAGCGCATCTTTTGTCCACCATCTCCCATTCCATTTCAGAGAGACGGTGTTTCGGCTTAAAGATAGGTCGATCGTCTTCAAGGTCGATAGACATTTTGTAAGTAGAATGACGTCCAAGGTCATTCATGGAGAAAGCAAACGCATCTATATGACGGGTGACTGTGTCACTTAATAGTGCCTGTTCCGCCATTGTGAGACTGGAACCGAACTTCCACTTGGGCGTCTCCGGACTCTTAATAGTGAAAGCTTCCATTGCCTGAGCAAATGCAATTTGCTCATCGGCGATGAGTGAGTGGCCTAACTCGTATTTTACCGGAGTTTGCTGCAAGCAATTCACCCAATGGTGCCAGCTACGCGTCGGAAATGCAGCTGTCCAGTGCGGTGGAGGGCCAAGAAACGATGAAATTGTGGATTGAACGGCTGTATAGGCCGGGATTTCCCAAGACATATGACTGGGGTTGAGGAAATCATAGATGGAGATGTCCTTAACCGCCGGTGTGAGAGAAGGGAAGAGAAAAAACTGAAATGGATTTCCCTTTAGACTAGGAGAGGTGCGAGAGGAAACAAGCCGTGAAGGAGCCGCTATATTCCCCCCCCCAGCTGGTTGCACGGGGTGATTCTGTGCGTAGCGACCAGCTGCAAGGCCGAGACCTAAGACAAATGATAAAGATTGAGGATCCATGACCCTACCCAACAAAGTGCAACGCTGTCTATCCGTAAGGCCGGGGGCCGCAGTCGTGCCTGGAATAAAATGCATGAGATGTTCCCGTTCTGTGGCAGTAGGCTCCTCTAACTCTCCAGTGACATTATTCCGGAGCATGCCTGGACCGTTATGAGAGTATGCATGGGAATTAGGGTAAGACACTAAAGTAGGAAGCACCTTGAGGGGCTGGCCAGGAACATTAATGTTGTAATTCGGAGGGTAGTCAGATTGGACACAAGATTGGACTTGGTGGAAGGGAAGCAAAGCGGTCGTAATGTCTATAGTCGGAGGTCGTACCGACAAATTAGCCTCACGAAGACGACCAACATCGATTAGGTTCGTCCATTTGGAGCGAACCCGATGTGCCAAGGACCCATGCCGAGCGGCATCAATAATTAGCGGGGGTCCGATAAGATGTTCTATGCGCTTATAGTCAGCCAGAACTGTTGGCCGAGGATCATTATAAGCGGCGACGTTCTCTAAAATGTATCCGACAGGCTTGGCCATGGTTTGAAGAAAACGAAGGACCCTCAAAAGCTCAAAAAACAATTTGGTACGGGGATCCGCCAAACCAAGACCTTTGCCGGCCCGAGACATGCCTTGACACTCCCACCCTCCGAAAACAAGACTATCGGTTCGACATCCCGGAGATGATGATTACTAAGGATGCGGATGTCTTGTGGAAGAGCAGTGTGCATGTGTAGAAAGGCTGACTTTGGAAACAAGTGTGGATACCGTGAATGCAGAAGATTACAGTGGTGCAATTGTGCCTTCCTAGCTAATGCATCAATTTCTACTGCATAGTAGTGACGGATGAGGAGACCATTCCGTAAACATGACAATAGGGAAGTGCCGATCCCAGCGAATAGATCTAATATAACGACCCCGTCTGTATGAGGACTCAGTTGTACGGGCTTCCAACTGATTGGGAGGAAACCCGAAGGATCGGTTGCCACTGTAGGTATAGGAGGGATAGGCGTCAATGGAATAGATAATGTGGACTTATAAATACTGTCAAATGTGTGAGAATTAATAAGAAAACCCGGTTCCGCAAAGAGTTCGGGAAAGGGGGAACTATCCGGTATAATTTCTTCGGCCGAAAGAGAGTGGAAAATTTCCTCCCCAACGGAGTTCCCTAAAAATGCGGGAAGAGCCGTAGCCGAGTGAGCCATAGTGGGCAAAGGTCGGCGGGCTGAAATGAGAGGGAGGCATATTTTGCGCTCCGGAAAGTGTGTTGGTCGGTAAGAAAATGTTTGGTCGTGCATGTCCACACCACCGCCAATTCGGAATATAACGTCTTGACCCACCAAACACTCATAGTCGTCACATTTAGTGACTAATGCTCTAACAGCAATTTCAACGGACTCATTTTCGCTTCCTGTCTCAAACCGAAAGATGAGCGGGTCCTTTGTGATTCCGAGGACCGGCTCCGTGGTCCCAGCGGAAGTAAGAAGGCGGGTAGTAGTCGCCTGAAGCTTGTCTGCTGTCAGACCAAGCTTGAGCGCAAATCCGGATCCGAGGATCACGGGTTTGGCCCCGTAGTCCATGAGAGGAAGAGTGGGGTGAACACCGTTCACCGAGAATGATCCCCGTGAGTTATCAAGGAAACTGATATGGGGATCGAGATTACGACGCTCTTCCGTAGTCACGGGTTGAACCGCCGACAGACTGCGGTTCAACTGCAGAGCCCTCAAAGCGGCTGCTGCTCCGACCTCATCAACGAGGGGAAGGGCTTTCGGTACATCCTCCAACATTGCGGAAAGAATACTTAATCGCTCCTTTACCCGATGAGCATCATTAATAGTGCCATCCAATATGGTTAGTGCCTCTGCCGCGATGGTATGAACTGTGACCGGTAGGGAAGGCAAAGGCTCTTTTCCAAATGAGAGTGGGACACGAGAATTTTGTAATTTGCCCACTCGGTTATGGTCTGCTGAGCCCTTTTCAAATGTGGCAACCCGTTGTTGAACGATGAGATCCCGAAGGGTTCGCCCGGCCAACGACGGCATGTGGACAACTGTCCTAGCCATCCCAGTAAACTGGGGTTTCATTTCCGCCATGAAAGCTGCGAATTGCTCTTTCATCATGGCCGCCATTGTGGCTTGAAGCTCGGCCTTTTCTCTCTCTCTACGAGAGATCTTAGGGGGAGCTTCCTCTTTCCCGGTCTCTTTAGGTGGAGTGACGGGTTTCGCGGAACGGGCCGGAATTCCGCCGTTCTTGATCTGATTTTGATAGGTGAAATTAGGGTCCTTGATGTGGCACCGATGGACATAATGTCCCGTTTGGTGACAATGGGTGCAAGTGGCCGCCTTGTCAGGACACATGCGAGCATCGTGCCCGGTTTTTCCACATCGAAAACACATTCGGTTTCCGGGACTAACGGGTGGAGTTCCCATGGCGGGCGTCTTCTGTGGCCTATTAGGAGGCCATGGGTTTTTAGGTGGTGGAGGAGATGGATTGACCGGCTCTCTGTGAGGAGGTTTGGAACGCTCATGGGCGTCCCACCACGAGGTCTGCATCTCATACTCTACCGCGTATTGAGCCGCTTGCTCAAAGGTGAATTTCAGTCCATACATCTGACTGAGGTGGTTTTGGATAAACCTCTTTGATGGACCTGGAAACTGTCCCACAAATTTTTGGACAGCCTCCGCATCGGACATGAGGTCCGGTAATGCTTCCCGCAGAGTTTCCATCCGAGCTCGCAAGGCAGGGGCAGTTTCACCTGGCCTACGCTCGAAGTTCATTAACTCTTTGATCTGATCCGGGTTTTGCATCCGGTACTCCTCTTGGAGTATGTCAAACATGACTGAGAGAGGGTCACGTAAGGGAATGGTGCCCCCCGCTCTAGCCGGGACCGCCGCTCGGGCAGCCACTGCATACTGACGAGGGATTTCGGGGATAGCTGGATACAACTCGTCCCCATTGGCATCTAATACCGCAAGTCTTGGTGCCTGATATGGGATATCCACTTGGCCTAAGACTTCTGGTAACCCCGCAAAGGGAGCCACGAACTCTGTCATCGCAAACACATCCTCGTACTTGCGAGTGTCGAGTGTGAGGGCCGTACCACGAAGGTATCGACTGAGAAGGGAAAAAGCGACACGGAGGTCAAACCTATCCTGATATCTAAATGCTAAATCCCTCATTTCCGTATCGTATAACATACGGAAATGCGACAAGGACATGGTGTCCTTTAATCCGGAAAAGCAGAATTGCATCCTTCCCATGGATCCCTCGGAAGAGGAAGCCATGTCGTAAAGGGAAGGATGGGCCGGTTGTGCCAAAGCTGGGCTGGCAGGGAACCTACGAGTGTGAGGAGTAGGAAAGGTTTCCTCTAGGAAGTCTTCTTTGGTCCCCTCTAGTTGTGACCTACATGAAACCGAGGACAGAGATGACGTAGATGTGAGACCAGACCGCACTGACGGCGATCTCTGATCCGTAATCGGATCGGATGTGGTCCACAATTCGGGAAAACCCGAAGGATTTATCTGCGGAGGACGATACAGTGTACCTCCTCGGGTGGACCCGGATAAATAATGAAGGTTATCCCAATCTGTGGGCATAAACAAAGGGGAAAACCCTGACTACAATAATGAAATGTTTGGCACGATCTAATCGAGATGCAACACGTGTCAAACCAATCCACTCGTCCAGTCAACGCACTCAGTCACTATCAAGACCTGATGGTCGTATCTAGCAAGAAGCCGGTTTACCAAAACCTCTACCCTGCAAACAGTTGGCAAGGCCAAAGGGCCAGATCTATAAAAACAAGAAAATTGCTATCCAGGCACCCTAGGGTGCAGATCTAAAACAACACAGCCGGGAAAAGATCTACACAGTGCCACCCACGGCAAGATCTAGCAAAAAATCCCACTCCAGATAGTCACACGAAAATCCAAGGCCACTTAGGGCCAGATAGCATGCAGGGAAAGCTGGAAAATGCAAATGCTCAATAAGAAAGGTTCACGATGGAACCCTTCCACACCGATCCCCTACACGAGTGTCCACACTAAATCGGAACGCTCCTGCACCCGCAAGGCATCGGCTACTTACAGACACCTTTAGTGCTCTGGTGAGCACTAAGGGTGAACCGAACTTGTTCGAAACAAGTCGGGTTTTGCAGAGCTCCCTGTGATAAAATTCGCTCCACAAAATTCCCTCCGAGCAACGTCTCCAAAATAACCCTCCGCAAGACCCGTCCGTACCGTGAAGATGTATGCCGTGGAATGTTAGGGGATCAATGGGAGGAGAGGAAGAAAGCGTTCGGTGGAAGAAAAATAAACAATAAGACACACAAATACGATAGATAGGGAAAGTGTGTTAGAATAAAGTAAGAGGCCGCTCAAACTCTAGATATACAGCCAAACTTGTGACCACAATAATCCAAAGCCGGCAGCCAACCCTAATTCCACTTGGAAAACCCTAATTCCAAAGCCAAACCCTAACTCTAGACGGCCAAGACTCCAAATCTGCAGCCAAAGAATAAAAGGATACCGACCTAGGGACTGGAATCAAAAGGAATAAACCCTAAATATGCTGCAACCCTAATTTTGCAGCCAAAACCCTAATTCTGCCACCAAACCCTAATTCTGCAGATTAACCCTAATTCTGCAGATTAACCCTAAATTTGATACAAAATTTAGGTTTAACACTAAAGCCAAGAAATATAGTGGTGACAGAATAAGAGACAAAGATTAAAAGAAAGAAATAGCGGAAACAAAAACAATATGTTTTTTTTTTTTTTTTTTTTTTTTATAAAATAAAATTTATAAAATTAATTAATTTTGTAATATTTTTATTTCAAAGCAAAACTGAAAACGAAATGTAATTTGGAAAGAAAATAGAAGAGACCAAGCTATGAATTAAAACTGAAAATGAAAGGTGATATTTTTTTCTTTTTATAAAATAAATTTGATATTTTTAATAATTTAATTCAAATAAAAGCCTTTGAAATGCGAAGCCTTTTGGACAAGAATACTAAGCCACAAGGTAGCCACTAGGCTCTTGGGTCTTCAACGTATTCTTTACAAGAGTTATCTCGTACGAAAGCAACGAAGCAAAATAAATAATTCCAACCAAAAACAAGGAAAACTCAAAATTCAGCCAAAATTCACCCTTCCATTCCCAACCGAAAATACAAACAACACAAAACAAACACCCAAACCGTCTAGCTGTCCGTTGGAAGGGCAGCCGGATCCGGATGCTTCTCCACACGAACTCCAATCCACCACTTCCCAAAAATGACACAAGTTGGAGGGAAACCTTCCGGACTTGGCTTTGAGCCGCGTGGATTAAAAGCGTGGGCAGAATTACAAAGGAGAGTGTACGTAAACTATCTAGCCTCTACAGCTAGCTAGCAAAAGAAAGGAGGAAACTTGAGCAATCGGTGAGAGAGAGAGCAAGAGAAAGCTCCGCCGCCAAGAGAAAGTTCTTGTCCAAAAGCTAGAAATTCTAAGTCTGAAAATAGACTAAGTATTAGCTACGCTACGCCTACGCAAACCCTAACCTAAGTCTAGACTAGTTCACATGAAAGAACTACTTAAAATGTTGGCCAATAGGCGGCCAACATTGTCTGCCGCACGTTCCGCATAATCTACTGTCCGAGGGTAAAAACCCTCCCTAACTACATGTATGCGCGAACCTACATGGGTTCGCGACTTAAATAAACATATGAATCGACGCGTCGCCCGGAAATCGCGATACGCCTCCAAACGATACTTCACGTCGATACTCCCCAAATCGCGTGCGTATGCACGAAACGAAACATATCGCACGAAATATATGGTATCGCACGAAATACTTGAAAAATGTGTACCTGCGCACGAAACGACATGGTACCACGCACGAAATTAGTATGTGTTCTATTAGACGTGTACGCGAATAGCGTACACATCAAACATAAATAAATCGCGGTCGCACGTGTGACCGAAAATCATACACGCACGCTAAAATATCGTGCATGCGAGAATGATATCGTGCGCGTGTGAATGAAATCACGCGCACGCCGAATATCGCGAACACGTGCACGATATCGTGCGCGTGGACACAATATCGCGTGTGCGTGCACCGTATCGTGCACGCATGCAGAATATCGCGCGTGCGAGCACAATATTGTGCGTGCGTGCGCGATATCGTGTACGCATGCAAAATATTGTGCGCGCATGCGTCCGATACCATGCGGCATGACAACAAAGACGACATTGTGAAGAGTCCTTTCAATTGATTTTCCCTCTACATCAACTAGCAAGGATACATCACCCATGGCACGTGTCTGGACACTTATGCCACACACATAATAAATATTCTTTTCCGGTGTTGATTTCAAGTTTTTGAAGATACTCTTGTTCCAGCACATGTGGGCTGACGCTCTTGTATCTATTTTCCATCCGGGGTCTTTAGGGCCCTCCATTGCTACCGCCATGGCAAATAGATCCGCTTTGTCCTCCTCAGAGAGGTTAGAGTCTCGTCTAGGTGCGACGAAGATGCCGATAACAGTGCATTTCCACGAGGTGTATGCCCCATGAAGCCTTTGTAAAACTAGCTCTGTTGCCATCGTGGCCCATATAAACCTGTTCCGTTAGATTTTTTTGGCTTAGGACAGAACTTATATCCATGACCTCTCTAACTGCAATAAAAACAAGCATTGTTGGACTGTCTATTTCCACCCCTGTTTAAGTTGGTTTTTGAATTAACGAGGTTTCTTTGCTGACTAAAATGTCCCTTTCTCTCAAAGGTTGTATTAAAAACCTCTACTTGCTCAAAAGTGAGAATTTTAGCGGTTGCTTCCTCCTCTAGTAAAATATTAATTGCTAACTGTAAAGTCCAGCTAGTCTTATTTTTTTGTTTGAGCATATAAGACGCTCTTTTCATACTACAAGGAAGACCTCTCATTAGCAATGTTGCATGTTCAAACTGAGGAAACGTGCCCCCTGCACAAGCATGAGCATCTACAAGGATGCAAAATTTGTTAGCATACTCAGCCATCGTGCCGCCAATGTACTTATAGTCCCAAATTTTCCAAGCTGACAGAAGTTTTTTTTGGACATTAGCAATTTCATAATCAGTTTTAAAAGATTTCCAGAAATCAATTGCCTTTTTCATTTTTATGCGAGACAAAGTTGAGTCCTCTGATATACATAATTTTAACCTAGAAGAGCCTGCGTATTATTTTTAGGCCAAGACAGATCCAATACATCTAGTGAACCATCCAATACATCCAACACAATAACAATTTCAAAGTGAGTCTCCAACATATCCGCCCAGTAAACATATTTCTCCCTCGAGAAGATAAAAATTCTTGATGGCAAACCCATAACCTGTTGTTCTACAACCACCGGTGCAGGTGGAGGAGCAACAGTAGTAGTAGAACTAGACATGAAACAGTCTCAGAAGATATGAAGAATCCTACCAAACAGTTGTTTTGAAGTGTTCCGCAAATCTTATATAAACATCAAAACTTCACAAAACTCTATCATAATATAGAGCAATATAAACAATGACAACTCCCAAATTTTAAGCACATTTGACGGGACAACACTCAGGATAGAATACTCAGAAGTTTCCCAAAAAACTTTTTGCAGTTTTACTACTTGGAAGTCTGGATACATAAAATGCTCTACGTCCTAAGTCTTATAGTCGCAGTGAGTATCCACTCAGTATTGTATTGCCGACATAAGTGTACAAAAGAGGTACGTCCAGAAACCAACCTGCCACTAAGAACTAAGTATTCCTACTCCCGCCAACCTAATCTACCACCGTACAATCATTATTATTCAGAATCTATACTAAGTGATTGTACAAATACTTGTTGGCAAGTCATTTATGATCCTCTAATTAATCTCGTCCGTTGATTTGATTCACATCAATCGCAACTACGCTGTCCCGTAACGAATCACATTCATATCATCCGCGGCTACGATGTCCCGTACTGGATTATATCTAAGATAACCGCAGTTGCGTTGTCCGTACAGATCATATCCAAAATAACAGCAGATGTGTTTTTCCTGTCTGCGTCGCAGCTCCGTTCTCCTGTATCTGTCGCAGCTGCTTTTTTCATGTTTCAATGTGTGTCACGCGTGTGTGAGTGTTGGTGCCATTCGAAAACACCAGTACTATACTCAAGTGACGACGCGTGTCGGTGTAAACCTTACGCTACAGATTACTATTTTTTTGCTATCACACTAATTTATTGATACTTAAAGCTTTCCAAAATCAACAGTAGACGCCTACAACTGTCGCTATTTTGTAAACGTCATCAGTTGTCGCAAGTTTTGTAGTCGTCTACAACTAACCCAAATTACACCTACGTATACATCTATCACAATATAAAGTAAGGATTTCATTACGTTACGGCTGAACGCTTTGAAAGTAGAACGGAAAATCTTCGCTTAAAAACAAAGTAACAAGACTAAGTTTGGATTATATAGGAAAGTGTCATATGGTCTTTGTTCCGTTAGGCGCTAGACTAACTCAAGGCCTTTGTTCCATTATGTCGGGTTAGTAACCGACTTTTCATTTGCGTGGCACATTTTGGTTTGTACCACGTAGGAATCTGTTACAATTCTGTAAATCTAACAAGAGTCTTTGAAAACAAAGTGTGAACGCAATACCTGTATCATGGGAAGTAAAAAGTGACTTGTACGAGATATTGAATAAAATCTATACAAGCAGACGAAACTTAAGATCTATAAAAGCAGACGAAATTAAATATTTGTAAAAGTGTACGAAAATGTCGAAATGGCCAGTGGATGGCAACGGGATCGTGAAAGAATATCCCCGTCAAATATTTTCTCGCTGCTTGCGGTGGCCCCGCGTCCACCTTGGTGGAAGACAAATGGCCTATGCGACGTGTAGCCACCCGATCGCGAGTTCATCGTGGATATTTGTTCATTTTTTCACGAAGCACACGTCACTTGTAGCAAACTAAAAGGTTCGACCGATGGCGTATCTGATTGTGCATCCGATGGTCAAGCTTTACGCCCATAACCTTAGAAAATCAAATTGGAAATTCAGTAACCTTGTTTTTGTGACAAAAAAAAATGGTATGGCACTATGCGAAATAGTAGGGCTTTCATCTACAATCCACACATAGTCGCCACACGATACCATAGGAAGCTTTAATAAGGTGTATCGATAGCCTCTAGCCAATAATTGATATGTACCTATCTTAAAATTTGTATGGGATATATAACAGAATAACATCGCGATGCACTATTAAGATACTGTCTCGATATATTAGTAACAAGTACCGTTATCGCTAGCTTTTACTTAGAAAGATTTTTGTAAGGTCTACAATTGAAGTGGAGGATGTTGAAGATGGTGCGGACGAAACTTTTGAATGCACAATTTGAAATTGGAAGGCAAAAAACTGAAAATTCAAACCGTCTCCAGAAAACTAACTTGACATAGAGTCATCAAATGGACGTTAGACAATGCACATTTAAAAGGTCATCTTCTATTTTTCCGTCTTCCTCTATCTGTTCGTCTTCTTCTATTTTTTTTGGTCTTCTTGTGCCTTCTACGTCACTGCCTTCTTTTAGTCTTCCCTCTTCTTCTTCTGTCCTCATCTATTTTTTTTGACTTCTTCTATCGTTTTTGTCTTGTTTTGTCTTCTACGTCGTTGCCTTCTTCTATTCTTGCAACCTTTTCTCCTCTCTTCTTTTTCTTTTTCTTCCCTCTTAGTCTTCCCCCTTTTCCCCCCCCTTCTTATTCGTCATCGTTTTCTTCTATTTTTTCTTATTTTTGCTGATCTACAGATCATAAAGTCAACTGCTAAAATTTGGATTGTAGTAAAAAAAAAATTGTATTTTTGGTCCTGTGGAGTGCGATTTAGGGCATGTTCCCATGTGACCTAAACTTTGTCTTGTTACTTTGTTTTTTAGAGAAGATTATTCGTGCTACTTTCAAATCGTTACGTAGTAACGCAATGAAATCGTTACTTTAAATTGTGATGGATGTGACGTGGGTGTAATTTGTGACGGTTATAGATGTAAAAGCTTGCGAAAATTGATGATTTTTCCAAAACAGACATTATGGGCATCGAGTTTCATCTGATTTTGTATATCTGTAAGTTTGTGACATTTTGACGTCACGATCACTTATGATGTTGTCGACGTCGCTAATTGGGAAACTTTCCGCCACCGTTTTCCGCTTTTTGTTCTTTTGTCATTTCTTACTGTATTTGCCATTAGAATACTCTCAAAGACAGTCAAAAGTAATATTTTTTAAAGATATTTCATTTGATATCATTATTGCCATTTTTCATTGCGAGAATTGTGAGATAGACGCTTTAGTTGAAGAGGGAGAGAGAACGAGGCGCCTTTACAAACTTTGCTTCTCTAAAATGGCATATGTTGCTCGCAACCCCTCCAGGACCCTACACAGAAAGAAGTGCGTACAAGCAAGAAATGGAGCGCAATTTTTTATTTTTGTACTTCGCGTAGAACATTTTTTTTTCAAAGGCCTCTGACACGTATGACAATGTCTGCCTATTCGTTCACATCTTCAAACTTTGAGTAAAATTACCTCGAGAGTGGATTTCCGTAGAAGTTTGAAGATGAGTTGGTGGGACGCGAAAGTGGGTCGAAACGTGTTGGACGACAAACTGCAGTACATTAAAAGGTTTCAAGGTGACCTATTGTGGTAATTTCATTCTATTGGTACCATTGCCAATTTTCTAGTTGCGGCCTTAGTTATAGAGGAAAACGACAGGAAAAAAACCTTACTTTATCACATGGGAACATCCCCTTAATTGTACTTAAATGCTGCAAGGTCTGGCCTTAGGCCAAGGCGTTTAAAAACGCTTACACGAAGAAAATGCCACGACACTCAATAGAACATCCAACAGTTAGGTTAAATAATAATGGTTTTGTTTTGCTAAATTTGATATACCCCGAATCAAGTATTCGACTCCGATACTGCGCGAAAATTGGCATATTTGCCGGTTTTCCATCGCAAGTTTTGCAATAAAGATAAAAGATAAAAATGAAAATACACCAAATTGGAAACCGCTAGCACGCACGCGGTGCACAACATTTCTAAGGAACATGTTTATTGGAGATTCGACAAGATTCTACAAACTTTCGGGCAAATTTTTCGACTCCCCGATTTTGATTTTTCAAAGTAAACGCTCCTTCTGTCCAATGTTTGGACAGTCTCCTAAACTTTCCCCATGAAAGGACTAGCCACAAACTGGACGTGTCTATTGGTACACTTAGGAAACAAAAGATATAATCCACAGTGGATGAGTGAATACAACGTAATATTTGGCAAGGGCCATGTGCCTTCGTACATGGTGTATTCAAACCGACCTGAAGCGACGAAAAAATATTTTCCAGAGGATCTCCTCTGACGCTACTTTTTCTTCGTAGAAAGGAATTTGCATTTAACATATAATGGCATAATTCGTATAGTGGTAAAGTACGCACGTAAAAACTTAAATTTTAATACGTTTTTACAAATCATAAATTTTGCCTGTCTGTATAGAGTACGCTGTTCAAATTTTGTGCTTTTCAAATCTTGTAATATTCTCGGCAGTTTGAACAGGGACCTACGTTGTTCCAATCGAAACGAAGCACATAGGCGATAGGTGGATTGTTGACATGACCTGATGGATAAGGGTAACCTTGTATCAGGCAAAAAATGGGGTTGTTTACTGGAGAAAGTACCTTTCCGTACTTGACCATACTGTTTTTTTTTTTTTTTACAAAAGATGCTTACTTTAACTTCGTTAAGATTCTCCAAACTTTTTGGGAAAAACTCCCACCGTCCGATTTTGAATTCTCGACGCAAACGCCACTTCTATCGAGTACCAAGCGTGTCTCCTCCAACTGTCCTCACGAGGACACTTTGCGCTTGCTGGACGCGTGTATTGGTCCACTTGTAAAGTCAGAGTCGATCCACGACAGACGTGAAGCTATAAACTTACATGTGGAAAATGACGTGTATCCTCTGACATCAAAGCCACCTTGTTCGACGACAAAATCTTGGTTGTAAGACATCCTATCACGCCTCCGCAGGTATAGCCATAATACATGAACGTACAAATGGTACATTTGTGGACATTTGTACAAATTTTCATTTTGCAACAGTTTTCGTGACCGTTGGTACAACAACAAATACAAAGACGTACAAATGTACATTAGCCTGACGCTACTAGATATTTTAATCTACAATTTAATCTATTTTGAGATTTTTATTCTTTTCAAATCTTTCATTAATCTCGGCGGCTCAACAAGATCATACGTGGTACCAATCGGAATCTAACACGTAAGCTATTTTTGCTTCACTGGCACGATCTGATGGAAAGGTGTTACAAATAATACTGCCAATAAACATGACCGTACGATTACTAAGAACGCCTGATGGAAGGTTACCCTAAGTGATAGAAGTATTACTGCCAGTAAATGTGTCCGTACGATTACTGGAAACGTCTGTAAACGTGTTTGTACGATTAATGGAAACGCCTGATGGGCGACGACCTTGAGAGTGAACTCCATGACACGTCAATGTATGCCAGGTTACGCTTTCACAAATCTCCATTAGACCAGTTGGAGCGGACAGTGGCAAAACGTGGCGAAACACAATTGCCGCTTAATGAATTTCGTTCTTTGTACCAATATCTGTGAAGTGTCTTCATTTTATCGGCTTGTCAACAGCAAACTGCAAAACAATCGGAAAATGATACATTATAAAGTATCATTAAGAGCTAGATAACGGCCGATCTTTGTGTCGCTATTAGACACATTAAAAAGTACAATATACCTAGTCCCATGTCCATCAAAGTTCAGTAATTCCATGTACAGACATTTTGATACTTCATGCTATGAAATTTGTATGGTGGTGATTGAGGATTTAATATGGCACATGACTACAAGTTTAGAGGCTATAAAATGTGTTGAGTATCGTACGAATATCGATCTGCCTAACATCGACTAAAAATCAGTTCGATATGCAACACTACAACTTATAAATTTGCACACCTTTACGACATTAGTTATCCACAAAAGTGTACTATAGAACATACTACTGTACAATTGTTCAAAATGGACTTCGTGGCGTCCTTATATAATCATAGCTTAGCGAACTTAATGAGTATTGTAGTGAAGAATTCTACGTACACGTTTTTCTAAGTGTCCATGTGCGTAAAAACGGAATCGTTACTTTAGTTTGTGACGATTGTATAAGGGTGTAACAGTAATAGCGGATCGAACTTGTTTATAAATGGGTATTTAGGTGTTATAATTATAGAGTACTAAAATTGGTAGACGTCCGCGAAAGAATCACGCTATTTGGAGTTATATTTTAAAAGTTATAGCGATGGGTGTATTTAGGTGACAGCGTGGGGTCTAAATAACAAGTGGGTATCATTGAAACGGGTTAAGGGTCAAATTAGTACCGAAATTACGCGCGTACGTTTCATAAAGTTCTAATGAAACGTTTAGTATGCACGGTGCTTCGTTTCGTACAAATTTTAGTACGAAACGTCACTTTCACTTAAGGGAATTTAGTAGGAAGTTTCGCGTGCGAAATTTGTTACGCACGCTCGTGCGAAGTCGCGTTTCGTTTGGCGCGCAATTTTGCACGTAAATGTTACGTAGTGAAACGTAACGTTTGATTGGTTAGTAAAGCGCTAAGTAGTTAGTAAGAGATTTCGCACGTTTTTGCATTGGTCAGTCTGAGTCTTTGCTGATCAATGATTGGCCCAGGTAAAAGCCTGTTAAAACGGAGCGTTGACTCTGGCCTGGCGAGTCCAGGGCGATGATGGATAAATAGTGAAGTGTAAGAGGAGAGTAGACATCTTTTCCTTTGGAAAAGTTTGTGGAAATTCCAGCTGATCTTGGTCCTGAGCGATTAATACCAAATTGGAGAAAAGGCATTTTTGCATTGAAATCTCTTACTAATTAAATAGTGTTTTAGTAGTTAAGAGATAGAATTATTAAGAGTGGAGAGTAGAGGAAACACTTTAAATTGAAGGGTTGAGCCACGAGGGCAAGAGACCAAGCTAATGTTATGTGGACAAAAGCTTCTTCTAATTTAAAGTTATCCTTATGTGAGTGTTTTCCAATGTGGGTGTGTATTTTCCAATGTGTGGAATGTGTGGTTGGAATTGTTTGTAGTAATGGGATTTTCTGAGAGGTAGGAGATCTTGTTACATATGGTATCAAAGCTTTGGTTAGAAACCAGGGAGAAGTTTGCTCACCCGAAAAATCGATTGCCGTGACCGGTGAGGGTGCTCTGACATGTGTCGGTGGAACCACAATGTGAAGTGGTAGGGGATAGGAGGGAAACTAAGTGACCACACTGCCAGCGGCCGCTGGTTAGATGTGGGGCGTGCTTAGGTCCTAAGGACTAAGGCGGGGTGGGCAGTGTAGCCACCGCTGAAGCTCACTCCAATTACCTAGAGGCCAAACAAACTTGCCTTCTCCTAGCAATGATTCATGTGTAGAGGGAGGGCTTGAAGCCATGAAGGGTGAGGATGTGAGAATTATAGAACAAAAGATCTTGATGTAGTGGGAAATGGGGAATTTGCTGATGGTGGAGGAGGAAAGTGGAGTACTTTACTTCTTCAAGAGCAAAGGAGTCCAGAAATGACTCAAAACTTTTCAAACCCTAAATTGTTACTTTTGATTGATTTCAATTTTGCTGTTGCAAAATTTATGGTTAAATCTTACCTTTGATAGCTTTCAATTTTTGCAATTGCAAAATTGGTGGGGAAATTCTTAGATTTCTTTTTCAATGTTGGGAAATTGAAAATTTGAATTTGTACTAACTTATTGTCAATGTCTTTTTAATTTCTCAGATCTTGATCTTTTCAAAGGATTTGTTAAGGAGAAGAAGTTTTGGATTGGAGCAATCTAAGGACTTCAAATCTGCATCAAATTTCTTTGGGAAATTATACTCTATCTTTCCTTTTGCTTGATTTAATTGTGTGATAATGGCAAATTCTGCATGGAAACGTGAAATGGAGAATGCTTTGAATGTGTTGAAGAAACGAACTGTGAAATTGGTCAAAAGATTTAATAATCATGCTACCGCTGTGGATGAAACCATTTCCGAATTGAAAAGTGAATTAAAAGTTGTCAAAAAAAATGGAAATGTTTCAAATGAGAAATTAGATGAACTTATTAACTTAATTCAGACCAAGAATGATATGAATGACCAAAAGGGTGAGAGTAGTAAAAGGAATGCCAGTTTTAGGGAGGATGATCATGATAGACCTAAGAAGATAAGGGATCTGAAATTGTCTATTAGTGAGGCACCATCGTTTGATGGTAAGAGGATTGATGAGTTGGATGATTGGATTTTTCATATGGAATATTATTTGGAGTCTAGAAATTGCGATCGTGATGATTACACTTCTTTTGCTGTTAACTGTCTGAAAGGCGATGCTCAGATTTGGTATTATACTCAGAGAAGGTCTAAATTGATTCCTGATAATGCTGATTGGGAAACTTTTAAAACCGCGATCAAATCGCATTTCTTGTCTGTCACTTTTAAATCCAGAATGGAAGAAAAGTGGCTGAATTGTAAGCAGACTGGATCTGTGAAGGATTATATTGTGGAATTTGACTCATCTAGTATCCATGTCATAGGTTTGACTGATGAAATGGCTAAATTGCATTTCTTGAACTATTTGAATCCTATACTGAAATCAGAACTAAAACATCAAAAATTTAATAATTTGAAGGAATTACAAGATAAGTCATTGGAATTAGAGGATCAGTTGGGGTATAATCGGGAAACTCGATCACTCAGGGGTAATTTAAATGAAGTATCACAGTGGGATGAGGAGGAATTTGTTGAAGAGGGTTTGAATGCTGGTCTGGTGAATAGGCAAAATATCTTCAGGGGAAATCAAAGGGGTGGACATAGTGTTAATGCAAGAAATAAATTTAACAATAGAGGGGGGTACATTAAAAGTCCTAAACCGAACATTAATGCTCAGAAGCCTAACCTTACCATCCCCACATGCACTATTTGTCAGAAAAGGGGTCATAGAGCATTTGAGTGTGCACAATTAAAAAAGATTAACTGTTATAACTGTGGAGAGGAGGGACATTTTAGTAGAGAGTGCACAAAACCCAAAAAGAAAGTCACTTGTTTCAAATGTGGAGGTCCAGATCATTACGCTAAAGACTGTACAGATAAAGGTTCTCTCAAAACAGTCGATGTAAATGAAGGTCTCCAAGAGGATATTGCATTATATCTAGCTGAGCAGGAAGCCTAGGAGGTGGGAAACGGAAAGGACTAACTGAAAGTCCTCAGTTTAGTCAACCGAATCCAGAAGTTAAAGAGTTAACTTTGGAGGGCAAATTAATGAATGGAAAAGTTAGGATAGCTGAATTTATTATGATTCTCACTACACTGCATAGTTTAAAGAATCCTTCTGATGAAATTCTCAACAACAGACCTATGTTAGGACAGTTAAATAATGATCACACCAGACACAGTTTGATTAGATTCGAGTCATTAGTGGAAGGAAAACGGTTAAAAGTAATGGTTGATTCAGGTGCCACACATAATTTTATTTCCCATAAGTTTGTAGAGGAAAATGAAATTCCTACTGTCATAAGGGAAAAGCCTTTACATGTTCAAGTGGCAAATGGTAATAAGTCCACATTAGACTTACAAACTGACACGGTAGAAGTTGATATCCAAGGTCATAAAATGAAAGTTGTGTGTGAAATAATGAATTTGGGAAGTGAAGAACTAATTCTAGGAAAGCCTTGGTTAACAGAACATAATCCTCAAATTAATTGGGAAATTAACACCTTAAAAGTGAAGTCTGAAAACGGTTGGAAGGTTTTGCAAGCATTATCTCCTAAGAAATTGCATAGGAATCATATAAATAACATAACCAGATTGGGAGTAGAAGGTTTGATATCAGCTAAACAATTTAAAAAACACTTAAAAGATAAAACGAATCATGCTTTCTTGTTATTAGTAACTGAGGCAGTTACTGATGAAGGGGGGGGAGAAAACACTAACATTGATGTCATCCCTAAATCTTACACCACTAAAACTTTCGAAAAACTAAAATCTGATTTTGTAACTGACATTAATACATCTGATGTTGTTGTTAAGGATTTGATTTTTGAATTTCAAGATGTTTTCCCAAGTGATTTACCCTCGAGAAGGCCACCTTCCCGAGATGTAGAACATGTTATTAACCTTGAACCTGGATGTAATCCTCCTGTCACAGGAATTTATAAACACAGTTTCTTTGAGCAAGAGGAGTTAAAGAAACAGATCAAAGAACTCCTAGAGAAAAGACATATTCAACCCAGCAAATCACCGTACGGAGCACCAGTTCTTTTCGTCAAAAAGAAGGACGGAACGTTGAGAATGTGTGTCGATTATCGTAGTCTGAACAGGATTACGGTGAAGGATAAGTATCCGTTACCTTTAATTTCTGATTTGATAGATCGTTTAAAAGGTGCTAAAGTATTTTCGTTGATTGACCTGCGTAGTGGCTTTAATCAGGTGCCAATTAGAATTGAGGATGTTGATAAAACTGCTTTTAGGACTAGGGTGGGTCAATTTGAATGGATAGTGATGCCATTCGGCTTAACGAATGCTTCGCCTACATACCAAAGATTAATGAACCAAACTTTTTCGGATTACATAGATGAGTTTGTTCAGGTGTTTATTGATGATATTCTAATTTACAGTGAATCTAGAGAACAACATGTAATTCATTTAAGAAAAGTGTTAAAAAGGTTAAAAGAAAGAAAATTATACGGAAAATTGTCAAAATCTAGCTTTCTGAAAAGTGAACAATTATTTTTGGGACATATAGTTAGTGGGGAAGGTGTTAAAACAGATCCATCCAAAATCACTGCAATCCAAAATTGGAAGCAACCTACTAATGTCACGGAAGTTAGATCATTTTTGGGATTGGCCACTTACTACAGGAAATTTATAAAGAACTTCAGTATGATTGCCGCACCTTTGACGGATTTACTTTGAGAAAATGAGACGTTTGTGTGGGGAGCTGATCAAGAGAGAGCATTCAAGGAACTAAAAGGGAAGTTGACCTCTGCCCCTACACTGGTGTATCCTGACCCTGCTGGAGAATTTGAAGTTCTGATCACTACAGATGCTTCTGACAAAGGTCTAGGTGCAGTCATAAGTCAAAAAGTCGGCAAACACTTTCATCCTATTGCTTTTGAGTATAGAAAATTCAATGATGCTGAAAAGAACTATACAGCACAGGAAAAAGAATTACTTGCGATTGTACATGCATTGGTGAAATGGCGATGTTATTTGCATAATAAAGAATTTACAGTTCACTGTGATAATAAAGCACTTTCTTATTTACAAAGATTAAGTGATGCACAGATTATGACTGGCAGACAGGTTAGGTGGATGCAAAAATTAGCATATTTCAAATTTAATGTCAAACATATTCCTGGGAAGACAAATGTAGTTACAGATCCTTTAAGTAGATGTTTTGAAATAAGTGTTATGGTTCAAGATGAATTGTTTTTAGATACAGTTAGATATGGTTATGATAAAGATCCTTATTTTGTTGTGATTTGCAAGAATATTTTGGGAGGGAATTCTGACCCACAGAATGAGAGGCATGTCAAAAACTTTAGAATAGAAGATGGTTTACTGTATTTGCGAACAGGGGATAGGTTATGCATTCCTGAAATGGGAGACTTGAGAAAACAACTTTTACAGGAAGCCCATGAGCATTTAGGACATCTTGGTCGAGATAAACCTCTTAGTCGGCTGCAGAATAGATTGTTTTGGCCAGGGATGGCAAAAGAGGTGTCGAAACACGTGGAAAGTTGTGTCCCTTGCCAACAGAGTAAACCTAGTAACCAGAAACCTAGAGGTCTCTTAAAACCTTTAGATATTCCCGAAAGACCATGGGAATCTGTCAGTATGGATTTTATTGTCAGGTTACCAGCTACATCTAGAAGAAATGGCAGTATCATGGTCGTAGTCGATAGGTTCAGTAAAATGGCAATCTTTATCCCTTGCAAAACTACTCATTCAGTTGTAGATATTGCAAAGTTATATTTTGACAACGTGGTCAGACATCATGGAGTTCCCCTGTCTATAGTCAGTGATAGGGATTCTAAATTTACATCTGCATTTTGGAAAGAATTGCAGCAAAATTTAGGCACTGAATTGAAAATGAGTACCGCTTATCATCCTCAGACAGATGGACAGATAGAAAGGATGAACCGTACACTAGAGGAAATGCTTAGGACTGTTTGCAGTGGAGTTCAGAACACATGGGAATCTAAACTGCCATTAATGGAATTTGCATACAATTCATGTAAACATGCTAGTACGGGATTCTCACCATTTGAAGTTGCATACGGATACCAACCTAGAGAAGCATTAGATTTAATAACAGGGGTCACTCAAGAGAATAGAGGTTCAGGAACAGAGTTTTGGGAAAACATTCAAACAGTTTGGAAAACTGTCCGGGATGCATTAGTGGAGGCACAAAGGAGGCAAGAATTAAATGCTAACCGCAAACGGGGTGATTGGGTGTTACGCACAGGCGACAAGGTTTGGCTTTCTACAACTCATTACAGGTGCAAGATCGAGTGACAATCGGATCCTATGGGAAACTTTGCTCCTAAGTACATTGGACCATTTACTGTAACCGAGATGATATCGTCAGTTGCTGCCAAATTGGACTTGCCGCCTTCAACAAAGATTCATCCAGTGATACACATCAGCCAATTGAAACCAGTAAATCTTCGCCCAACTGAAGGAGAATTGGAATTGGATCCCTCAATAATTATAGAACCTGAAGTTCACAGATGGGTAATAGATTGGGCTGGTCAACGGTTCAAGGTCGGTGATACTATATTCTGGCAAATGCATTATCTAGGAAGGCCTGAGGATGAGTTGGCTTTAGAGGATAAAAATTCTGAGTTTTTACAGAGGTACTGGAGGGATAATAATATAGAAGTCCTGTCTTGATAATTAAAGGTGTTTTAACTGAGGTCAGTTAAAAATAAAGAGGGGATGATGTAACAGTAATAGCGGATCGAACTTGTTTATAAATGGGTATTTAGGTGTTATAATTATAGAGTACTAAAATTGGTAGACGTCCGCGAAAGAATCACGCTATTTGGAGTTATATTTTAAAAGTTATAGCGATGGGTGTATTTAGGTGACAGCGTGGGGTCTAAATAACAAGTGGGTATCATTGAAACGGGTTAAGGGTCAAATTAGTACCGAAATTACGCGCGTACGTTTCATAAAGTTCTAATGAAACGTTTAGTATGCACGGTGCTTCGTTTCGTACAAATTTTAGTACGAAACGTCACTTTCACTTAAGGGAATTTCGTAGGAAGTTTCGCGTGCGAAATTTGTTACGCACGCTCGTGCGAAGTCGCGTTTCGTTTGGCGCGCAATTTTGCACGTAAATGTTACGTAGTGAAACGTAACGTTTGATTGGTTAGTAAAGCGCTAAGTAGTTAGTAAGAGATTTCGCACGTTTTTGCATTGGTCAGTCTGAGTCTTTGCTGATCAATGATTGGCCCAGGTAAAAGCCTGTTAAAACGGAGCGTTGACTCTGGCCTGGCGAGTCCAGGGCGATGATGGATAAATAGTGAAGTGTAAGAGGAGAGTAGACATCTTTTCCTTTGGAAAAGTTTGTGGAAATTCCAGCTGATCTTGGTCCTGAGCGATTAATACCAAATTGGAGAAAAGGCATTTTTGCATTGAAATCTCTTACTAATTAAATAGTGTTTTAGTAGTTAAGAGATAGAATTATTAAGAGTGGAGAGAAGAGGAAACACTTTAAATTGAAGGGTTGAGCCACGAGGGCAAGAGACCAAGCTAATGTTATGTGGACAAAAGCTTCTTCTAATTTAAAGTTATCCTTATGTGAGTGTTTTCCAATGTGGGTGTGTATTTTCCAATGTGTGGAATGTGTGGTTGGAATTGTTTGTAGTAATGGGATTTTCTGAGAGGTAGGAGATCCAGTTACAAAGGGTGTGTTCCTCTGTGTAAATCAGGGTTTTTTATCGTCTTTGTCATACAAAATAGAGCTTGCAGCTAGAAAATATTTTGCCTTACAAAAAATTTGTGAAAACCATAGTACTATTAGCGTCATTGTGAAATTTGAAATGTACTACAGCTTGTCATCTTGCTCTTTTCGACCCACTGCCACGTCAAGAAACGTCATCTTCAACCTTTAACTGAAAACGACTCGCGAGTCCATTTTGTTTAAAGTAATGGTTGAACGAATAGGATTATGTGTTAGCATGTGTTCTGAAATTTCAAAACGTTTTTACAAAACTCGAGTACACAAAAAAAAATAAAAATGGAACATGTACGGACTATTTTCTGCACAGGTGCCGCGGAGGGGTCTCGAGCAACGGATGCCATTTCGCAAAAGCGAAGTCCTTGAAGACGCCTCCCTCTTTCTCCCTCTCATCCTATCTGTTTTGTCACTCACATTTTGGAGCAAAACACGTTACTATGGGCATGCATTAAAAGAGCTTTAGAAAATGATTCTTTTATTACATTTGGGCATATTTTAATGACTAGTCGAGTGAGACAATTTGAAAAGACGAAATTAGGAAGCCAAGACCGAAAGTTCGTGAATCTGTGGCGTCGACGTTAGCACAAGTGAGCATGATGTCATAACGTCGCAAAACCCTCAGCATCTACAATGTCACAACATTCTACAGAACCGTCGCTATTTTGTAAACTTCAAAAATTGTCGCGAGTTTTGTAATTGTATACAAACGTGACAAATTGTACCCACATCTACAATCGTGACATATTTTACACAAGTCTACAACCTTCACATTTCAAAGTAACGATTTTGTTTTATAATATACGAACAATCTGAAAAGTTGTGCCAAAAATCTTCACTAAAAAATAAAGTAGTAAGACTGAGTTATGGTTACATGGGAACACACCCTAAGCCGACAATGCATGTGACGGTTCTAAACGTCAACAATCTATCTTGTCGCACCATATTTTCTGAAACTGCTTGTGACGTCGCATGTATTTGCGTGAGTTTGTAAACGTCCAGCCTTTTTAGCCATGTGTTATTCATGGTCGAAGAAGATCCCTTTGTCTTTACTTTTGCCTCTCTTGTCCATTCCTTGTGCAAGTACTTTGAATTGTTGAGACCCGTGAAAAAAAAAAAACCATATTGGATGCAAATAGAAAAATAAAAAAAAATCGTGTACTTCTCTTTGTCAAAAGCTTTTGAAATCGTTTGTAAAGTTTGGTGTTTTCTTATTTGTGATCCAACGATACTTTAAAACACATTGCCGACAATTTATAAGGTAAACGTTAAAAATTGATGTGGCATAATGTGGTCGTGGGTCAGAAAACACAAGACGACAATGCAATACATTCTAACTTTGAAGCTGACGCAAATTGTACTTTAGACAAAACACCAGAAATAAACTCAGATCAGTTCAGAAACGTCGTAACTACTAGACCTACTCAACTTTTTTGAAATGTATGAATGGTTGCAAGAACTTCTACAACCCCTCTAGGCATCTTTGCATCTTCCCAAACTTTGCTAGAAACCCTCACATTATCCTTGTTCACCTACTTACTCTTTGATCACGATGTTGAATTGCTTGATTGCGTTTTTTGGAGTGCGTATAAATTCTTTATTTTTGATGTGATACAAAACATCACTAGATGCCAAATTACTTTTGTTGTGAATCAGGAAAATTCTTATCGCGATAAATTCGATATTTGATATACCGAAAATCAAACAGTTTGAAAGTTCAATGTGTTGCTCCAAAACCCCTTTCAATGTGTCGCTCCAAAACCTGATATATTTGGTGGGAGATGGGAGTCCGTACAGATTTAGTACGGAGATATTGTATGGTAAAACGTACGGAAGAACTCCCCTTCCCGGTGGCAGGTGCGCCACGAAGGGGGTGGGGGGGTGGCGCAGAAAATTATTTGAAACTCAACGTCGCTTCATCACATCGCGGTATAAATTTATCAGCATATCGAGTTGATATATTGGTAAAATATTGCGATATATATTGTCTCAATATATTGAGACAATATATCGATTATCGGGTACCAAAAAATAGGTACATGTCGAATATCGGCAAAGAGCCCTCAACACACAACACTACAAATTACTTATCGCTCATCCCAATGCAGTATGTTCTCTTTACAAACAGTACATATAAACGCAGGATATATTAAAATGCACGATGGTAAACCATCTAAGTCCAAGGGTACAAAAGAGGTGGCATGGCCGAAACTGAAAAACTACCAGCGGGGGAATAAAATAACAGCACAACAAAAACAAAAACAAAAAGAAAACAACAACCAGGAAAATAAAAGCAACAAACTCAAAATGAAAAGCACGACAATTGACAAAGCCAAAACTACAACCCCAACCCCAACCTAATTAAATAACTACGAAAAGCAACCCCGTAAGTCCCCCCATCCCGAGGGAGCACGTTGAGGGAGTTCCGGAACCCAGCGACGATCCATAGCCGCAATAGCCGATCGGAGGAGAATAGAAGCTTGCACTCGTTGTCAAGCCACAGATAAGCGTTGACGATAAAAAGAAGAAAGGACCGAAGGAGGAGGGCTCCTTGGTCCACGGCGCTCGAAAGCACGTCGAGCGCAAGTACGGAGAAACTCGTCCATTGCAACACTCAGACAACCAAAGATCTCGACCGCCATCGGAATAAAGTCATCCATAGGGTCCCGGTGGGCATAATCACGCTCCTTCGCCTTAGCGACATCACGAGCCGCCACCCCAACATGTCGAGCCGCTTGACCAACAACTGTAGCTGAAGTAGGGTTCGCCAAAACAATAACACCGAAGATGCGACGGGCACCATCAAGTAGAACAACATCGATCCGACGCTTGGGAATAATATGAGAAACTTCTCGACGCACAGAAAAGCCCCCCTCTAAAGCGATAGTCGCAACGGCATCGCGAATAGTGTCGTGCGCTTGGATCAAATCTCCCCCATGGGAGCAACAAAGCAAATGGACACCATCGGCCCCCAAGACGCGACCACATGCACAAACAAGAGAGCCAAGTAAAAGAGGATGGGGGAGGCCAAGGCGAAACCGGAGGGCGGTGGTGAACTGAGCCAGTGAGAATCGGAGAGTGGACAAAATCGGTGTAGCGAAAAGCCAAGACCCAGAACCAGGTCCGCCACAAGAGAGAAGACGGGCACGAGAAGAATCGGAGGGAAGCGCCTTGAGAAGGTTAGATTTATTGGCGGCGACAACCCGATCAGAAATCGATTCTTGGACATGCTCAACAGATTTTGTAACAAGGGTGGAGAAAATTGGCACATCCACTAGGGCATGGGGAGGAAGAGAACGTGGCGCGTCCAATAGAGATCGGTGGAAGGCAAACACACCGTCTAAAACCCGGGGGATAACAGTAGCTAGAACAGAACCCGAGGGATAACAGTAGCAAGAATGGGGGTGTCCCCAGCCAAGAAACGGGAAACAAGAGTGGAGGCAATAAGACACCAACTTCCCAAATAGGCAGCGAGAGCAACACGAGCAGTGGATAGTAGACCTAACCCCCCAGTAGAGACAGGGAGGGATGCTTGAATGCGGGCCGATGGCCTAGACTCGCGATCAAATGCCCCCCGACCTAATAGAGTGTGGAGGATTTCCATGAGGCGATCGTCAAAAGACGAGAGAAAGGAGATAAATGTCGGAGTGGGAGGGGAAGTACGAGTAAAATAAGAAGGGCGGTGGGGAAAACACCTGGTTAACATAGCAAAAGCAACTTGGGGATCGGGAAGGTGAGGAAGATCGTCCACTTGGAGGTCAATAAGGTACACCGCGAATCGTTAGTAGCGTTATGAAATCTTAGCGTTATCGGCACCCCAAATTTTTGACATTAATACCTTAAATAGAATAAACTACACTATTTAAGGACGTGGACCATAATCTGCCACGTCTTCTGGCACTAAATTAGAATGAATGACGCTAATTTTTTCTTTACACTAATAATTTCTCAACGCTTATAACGATTCGCGGTGTAGTGGCTGCCCTATGAGTACAATACGGTACTCGCTACCGAAAAAGACGCTTGAATGTTACAAGCCTATGTGCCGACATAAACCTAACCAAATTCCAACCTGGTTAGAAAACGTACTTCGAAGTCCGTGAACAAGTACAGCTATTGCATAATAGCTGTCTATTTTGACGTGGAATAAAAAGATTGTGTTCGACAATTTTCTCTATACAATACGAGCTTAGGCTCCCTCCTTTCACCAATAATCAATGTTTTTGGAAGAATAGGTAGTGATATGAAAAAAAAAACAGAAACATTCAATTCAAACCATATCAACGCAGGAAGCAGATCCTATGTTAAACGATTGATTACATACACTTTCAGCAAGAGGTAACTAAAAATTTTGAGGACATTTTTGACTAGAGAGTACCAGTCACACTCAACACAATTATTGGTTCGCCAAACGCAACAGTACAGAAAGCCGCTACCAGGAATTGGGCGGAAAAATTTCATTATTTGCCAGCCTCGTAATATCCGTATTGAAGACTACCTCACCAAACCTCAGAAATACTATCTCCTTGCAAGCTGTGTCGTTTATTCCCTGTCCTCGTCAGAAGGCATGCATGCATTTGAATTTTGACAGCATTCCAGCCAGACTATGACTGGAACAAAACTAGGCGTCAACATACATGTATCTTTTCGTTGGTTTTCCTGATTGGCTAAAAGCACCCGTGTCTTCCTAGCAATTTCCTTCACATCCCTTCACGCCATTGGCTTAGAGCTGCCATTACTATCGCTGTTGCCGAGTGTGATGTCCTGAGTCTCCTCCGTTCCACCTTCGGGCTCCTGGTTTTTAAGTATACTGGAAGGCAATCCAATACTTGTGGAAGCAGGTGCAGTGCTACTTCTCTGTCGATACGCTTCCCCTCTCTTTGATTGCAAACTCTCAAAAACAGCCTGCAAAATACAGCTCATGATAGTCCACGGCATTGTCAGTTTGACAGGGTGGTATAAGCGAACTTACAAAGAAAGGCATTGTCATCATAATCATTGTTACAACATTGTGTGTCTTCCTTCAAACAACAAATAGAGGCTAGATGTTTAGAAAGAGAAAAGAGAGTAGAACTCAGGTAGCTAGGCGCCTGCATACTGTCAAGAACTTAACTAATTTGCCACAGGAAAATATTGCAAAAAACCATGTGGGCTACGGAAGATAGATAGACGGAAGGGGATGTTTTAGAAAAGGCTTTTAACTGCCCAGAGATGTCACAACCAATCACATGTCCACATAGGATTGTACTTAAGTGGAGGACGTGCCATATGTCACATTAAATTTGTTCAGCTTGACAGACCCATGTACCTGCCTGTGCCTGTTGTGCCATATAGAACTAAAAAGAGGGAAAAAAAAAATAATGGCATCGCCCACATAAGAGTACACCAGCCAGCTCAAGCATACTGCAATCTTGTTCCCTGAAGCAAATCAGACTTCCAATGTGTGAATAATTGGAAATGCTTTATCCGGTTACTCCATACTTTCACGTGTATTATACGGTATAATACACATACAGTATGGAGTGAACAAGCATTTCCAACTGTTTTCGAACATTTGAACTATGATGCAAATACATGGTCAGTGTGTTTCGACTTTCCAGGCTGCCATGATGCTTATACACATCAGCGTCGGTATTCGTGGTTCTCACCTGAAGGCGATCTTTGTACTCTCGTTCCAGTGAACTAATTACCACATTTGCTTTGTCTTGAGCAACGGGCAAACTCATATCTCCTGATTCCAACATTGTCTTCAGGCTTTCTGGCAACATCTCAACAAAAAGCCGTAGAGACGGAGCCGCGGCCTAAGGAGATAGCAACCAAATGAACATATGAGACATGCCTGAGAAAGGAGTAAAATCGATAATTTTTAGTGCAGTCGTAATTAAAAACTGAATGACCTACAGTTCTGTCTTTTACACTACTAGACAACATGAATCCATGTTTCTTTTTAACCAGGAGTGATGAAAACATTTAGGGTCACTTAATTCCATGAAATTGATGTTGATTTATACAAATATTTGTATGATGGGTTGTTAAGGGCCATAAAATGGTGATCCAGTAAAGGTTCAATACTTCTTGCGTGAAACAGATGAATCTTGTTTAAGCAAGTTTTATCCATACACATGCAAACTACAAAACCAGGACTAGTAACTTCTCATCTGCATCTGAAGTTTGCTTTTGTCCATTTAAAGATTTCAGAAATCCGTCCAGAAAACTTATGTGCAGTCCTACCCCTAGTGACCAGTAACTGGATTAAACAAAATCTACACAATCAATCTTATCCAAGTAGTCTTGCCTCCCTAAAAAAATGCAATTCCAGACACGCCATCAAAGTTATCCAATTGCTTCCTGATTTAAGGTTAATTTCTAAAGTTGCCAGAATAGTTGCTGATAAATTAGTGTGTGTGTCTACCTGCAACTGGAGCAGCACATGCTTGTCTGCCTCCTCTGAAGCTGACCCATGGCTCCGATGAAGGGCAGATAGGACCTGCTCAAAAACCAGCCACCTTAATTAACATCATAATTTCTGACAGTTGCTACTCTAGGATGCAACCAATGCTAGTTTGAATTGTAAGTCAAATGAGTACATCATTCGAAACCATAAAACAAGCTAAATCAGAATCAAACAGACACCAATCCAACAATCAGGTCACTAGTGATTGCCTTCTTTACAAGCAAGAGGCAGGTCTCCACCCAAGGGGAAGGAGGGAAGGACATGAACCCATTCACAAGGTTAACAACCCAGGTTTGATCAGCATCCTATGATCTTCGAACATCCTACTGCCAACAGCAGGAACATTCAACTCAATACCACCCGAGAAGTGATAAAATACACATTATTCTGCAACAACAAGCTCGTCAACGGAAGCAACGACATGTGCCCACAAATGAATGACAACAACGAACTTGACCACAAATACCTGCTGAATAGCCACGGCAGAGGAAGCTATAATTTTGACAGTATCTTCAAGGACTGCTTCCAAAGCACTTTTTGCCAGTTGTGTAATCCTCTCCACATGCGCAGCCTAACCACCACCATCCACCTTAACCATATACCTCAGACTTGCCAACAGCATCCTAGTTTAGAAAAAAATAAGAAAGCTAAAAACTGACGAGCAGCATTGCTCGTAAATTCATTTTTGCTCACACCACATTAGAGATGATTGACCGGAAACATCCCCGTCTGACTTATGAAGGCCTCTACTTTATAAAAAGTGTTACTTTGAACGCATGTGCACTCAATCCTAAAAATGACAAGCAGGATAGGGGCGTAAGAAAATTATTAAAACATTCAAAACAGAAGGATAGTGCCAAATTTAACCCAAAGCTTTAGGGATGCAATTGCACAAACTAACAAACCACTGAATCCGGCTTAAAAAAAACACAAATTTGAAGAAATGAGTTTCTACAGTTTTTCATTGTCATTTTGTGCACAGATTTGAGGACAATTTCTGGAAGTGTGCAAAACCCTGATTAGCATAACGTAAATTCTGACGTGTCCTCGGTCCTTAGTCTGTGCTCCAGTTTAAATATAAGTTCGCAATTTCTCTTCGAATAAGAGAAAGCCCTCAAAGGTTTTTGACAAAAAAGACAAAAACTCCATTTGGGCGCACAGTGATCCGTGGAAAGAAGAATAGAAGATTTGATTAATAAAAACTAAAATTCAATGCGGTAAACTCAATCTTGGTACGAAATAGTTGAGCAGACGTTCCAGCTTATTTTTGCACCCCAGAACTGTCAAAAAGTTCTGGTTAGACAGAGCTCAATACATCTGCTACTAGTATGCTAAGAGCACTACCTGAAATAAAACTGAAATAATAAAGGACAAATCTAAAATTGTCAGCTAGTAAAAAAATCCAAAAAAATGTTTTCCCGCTATATTGACACAAGACGGCATGCAGATAGGAGGGGCCAAAACCAACCCTAAAAATATTTCTCAAAACTGAATCTTTATTGGTCAACTGTTTAATAGCGTCTTTCATACTAGACGCCAAATTTTACACATGTACCATGCTTATCGAACACCATATATCATGAGCATAAGTTTAACTTACATTGACAGCGTGGCAACCTCTATAAAAAGCAATTTCATCTTCCAATGCGCGCATTTCATTCCGCCAAGACAAATCCAACCTTCTGTAAATCCCTTCCCCTTCATATCGTGAGTTTTCAAAAATGTAAAAGGACTGAAAGGCAACTTTTAAGACATGCCTCCCAGACAAAATCTAATTCCCCACTCATAGCATTCCACATGCCATGTCAACCTACTCTATGTCAACCAACTAAATCACGACCATTACCAATAACCACATAGATGCCATTTTTTCAAGACCTATGTACTGCTGCATGGGGCGACATTCATACTAGCAACAAAAAGATAGCATTGACAGTAACTAACGTACGTATCCTTCTAACTCTTACCTCACGCGCTGCAGCACAGCTCGCAGATGCTCCTCGTCACTTCCTTTCACACCCTCTTGCATCCGCAACAAGTTTCTGATCATTCCCTCCAAGGATTCTATCTCACTCTGTTTCGACTCGAAAACCTTGGCACTTTTTGTTACTTTGCCATTACCCACTGGCTCTGCCATAGGAATCTCGTCAGCTTCACTTCCATATTTTTTTGTTTCATCATCATACGCCTCATCTATTGGTCGAGCCAGTGCACTTCTTATTTGCGCAGAAATAGATGGCCCTTGCCCTCCCAGACTGCACAAGAAGGGCACAAGTGCACACAGCTGGCCAAGAGCGTTTGAAGCATTGTGCAGAGCAACATCCACCCCTCGAAATTCCTGCTCAACGGAATCTATTGTCTGCAGGAACAGGCGACGAAAAAAAAAGCTCAATAGGAGCCAAGCTTTACAAGATACCACTTCCCACATAAGACACCTAAGGGAGAGATACCTAAGAGAAATGCTTGGTATTTCATCTCACCAGAGTACTCTACAACAGCGCTGCAATACGACTTATCGCTGTTGGACAAAGTGATCATGAAACACTCAGGCAGAACCAAAAGAGTGAGGAGATATTTGATTCAAAAAGAGCGCTCCACGTATACAGATTTCTTTGAACTAAACAACCATGATGCAAATCACTTGCAATATAAACCAAAACATGAGCATGAGAACAAAAACCCATGCGGAAGCATTTGCAAGAGATCCTTTCACGTCAGCATAATCAATAACAGTGGCTCCAAAGTTTGCTAAGCGAATGCCGAACTGGTAGTAAAAGGTCTTAACAACAAAACAGCATGCAAACAGAAGTTCGTGAGGTGAATCACCTCAGATGGCAGGCAAGGGAGAAGGAGAGAATTTAGAAGCTCCGTGATTCGGAGAAGTCGAGGATGCAATCCTCCCAACTGAGCTTCCAGAATTCGTAGGCGCACTAAGTCAAGCACAGCTCCCTCTGTAAAAGGAATTTAACCCTAATTGGTTAAATTAACAAGCAGGATAACCCCCCTAAAGACCAAAACAATCTACTTATAGTCAATGTGGAACGAGAGGTGTTTGGAACATTTTTCACAAAAACCACTTTTGGCTTTAACCCCGTTAATGTAGCTAAAACACTCTTAAGACAACACCAGTAAAAAAGGACCAACAATATTCCTACAACAGTATACCACAACTGACTTAATAATATATCACACATATACATTTTCTGGGTGATAATTGTAAGCCATAAATTGGCATAATACACCGCATCCGGCATATCGGTGATAAAAAAAGGCAATGATACACGGCGAGTGTTTTTTACAGATATGTCAACATACATGTTTGCATATCAGGCAATGCTGATACAAAAACTCTGGCCCAATGCCAAGATGACATAAAAATTTGAACAGATCATAAAATCATCAGCCCAATGACAACCATGTTCAAGTTTTTGGGCTTCATTTTTTGGCCATACAACAGGAAATGCCCACACCTGTTAATTCCATTCAGTACCAGACTTTACTTTCTACACATATATATATATATATATATATATATATATATATATATATATATATATATATATATATATATATATATAATCAGACTTTACTTTCTACACACATATATATATATATATGTATGATATATATATATATGTATATATATGTATGATATATAGATATGCATGATATATATTTATATATGTATATATATATATATGTATGATATATATATACATATACATGTGTATATATATATACACATATACATATACATATACATATATATATACATATACATATATATATATATATACATATATCTATATATACAATACATATATTATATGTATATATATATATTATATACATATAGATATATATATATAATATACACAGTATACATGTATAGAAAGTAAAATGATATAATGGATAGGTGTGGCTCCTGTTGTATGGGCTATATATAATAACAACGAGAAATATTAAGAAAACAAAACATAGAATATATTAGAACCCTGTTTCATGCTTCTAATGAACACAAAGGCTAGATCATCCTGTTTGATATCTCAGCTCTAAATGTGGTTTGGAAAACAAAAGTCGCAGAATACCTTGCAGCCTGTTGCTGTCGTTGCCGCTCCCAAAATTGTTAACATCCACTTCTTCTCTTGTATGCAAAAAAAATGGATTTTTTGAGGATGGGAGAAAGACAATTCTAAAACCACGCCCTTTCTCTGAAATTTGTGGAGGTCCTGCTGCTGACAACTCCCTCTCATCTGAAGATTCTGCCATTTGAGTGCCATTTCGTGTGAGCTTTCTCAAAACTTCTTGCGTCAAACATTCTATATTATTCACCCACTCCTGCGGTACTGCGAGTTTCACAGCTTGGGTGACATCAGAGGCAGAGGCAGGCTCCAAGGGAAGGTTCACAAGCCTCTGTGCCGAACTCGAAGGCTCTGCACTGTTGGAACCTCTCACAGATGGAGTGGCCCTTCCAGCAGGACTACCATTTGTTCCTGGGACAGGACTGCGTGAAGAGGTTGCCACAGGTCGAGCAGTTCTAGACTCAGTCTTGTTGCTGGTTACAGCTCCACTCCGAGGCACTGTACTTGGTGTTCGAGGAGAAGGGCTAGAAGGTCGTGGGGCGCTAGTCGTGAGCCGAGATGTAGATGAGGCTGGAGAAGTACTTCTTAGGGAGGGAGATGATGGGGTTGAGCGAGATGGTCCAGATAACCTTCTCGCAGACGATGACGGTACTTCAGAACTGCTTGTAGCAGCAGAGAGGGTTCTTCTAAGAGTCGATGCTGTTGCTGCACTTGAGGGCAGACGTGAAGAAGATACGACCTTGGGCTCCTGTACCTGCTCAAAAGTCTTTAACCGATCGACCATCTGCTGGAGCTCAATTGCTGTAGCACTTAGCTGCGCCTTAAGTTCACCAAAATCTTGGAGGGAAGTAGTAGCGACAAGTAGCTGTAAGATAAGAGTGCAAGAAATGTCACTTTAGAAATGTTGAATGCCACTGCATTTCTTCTACAACCAGAGTCTTTCAAGCAGCAAAAGAGCCAAAAATCTGCTCATGTCCATGCTACAACTAAAATACATATTCACGTCACCAGCAAACCCAGTACATCTACACCGTCAAAGAAGATCTTACCTACAAGTCTTCCCAACTAGTCATAGCATCATTTTATGGCTCATTATACAACTGCACACTAACCTGACCACCAAATTGTAGAGATGAAAATAGTTGCTGCTGGTCGAAATTCAGACATTGCACATGACTCAGTTCCGCTGCAGATTCTGGTATAACACCTCAAAGAATTATTCTGAAGAGAAGCAAACCTGATCCTCAAGCTGACTGTTCTGAGTCCTTAGGAGATGAAATTTCCAATGCTCGAACGCAGTAGGATTCTCCGCCATCTAATCCCCCAATGGACATCAATAGCAAACAAACCCCTTTAAAAACATTTAAGAAAAACAGTGGAAGTCCACATAAAACTGAATGCACCCAGCCTTCTCATGAGTCCAGCCATTATTGCCAGATCTCAAGATACGTAAAAGGTTGTGTATTGAAAAACGGCACTTTACTCAGACTAATCGATTCGGGCATCTACAAACAGCCTCCAAAATATTTTGCTTCGGCTACTATCTTAACTTTACATGCCACGAATAGACGTCATACAAACCTTTTTTCTAACTGCAAGTTGTAGTTCAAACAACGACAGGCATTTAATCACGGCATATTGAACCAGTAACGAGCAAGGCATTCAAGCTCATGGTAAGCAGACCAACACCATTCAAAAATAACCACCAACCAATCCTACCAGACACATAGACACGGCACAAAGCAAGGAAGGTCACTGCAAATCACGACCCGGACTATTTTCACGAACTGTCACAAACATTGGATTACAGGACAAGAACGAAAGTTCTGAAGAAATGAGGTCCTGATTATACAGCAGATGGCCTTTACGCTAATTTCCAACTCAGTTTCCTAACTTTCCCAACACAAACCTATGCCATTAACACATAGTGGCATAGCAATACGTGTTAATGCTGACAAATAATGCATTAACACAAGTGAGACCACCGCATAAACATAAAATGGAGAGCCAAATAACTATTTAACTCCCACAGAATATTAAACAACAGATATCAGGTGAAAAATGTTTGCTGGCTCTCAGGCATTTACAGCTCACACATATCGTTCTCACTTGAACCCCTCAGATTTTAGAGCAATATCAGTCTAATTTGTAGTGTTGTGTATCGGTAAAAAATTTATCGCGATAACACCGATACCGATAGTTATCGGTTATCGAACGGTCAGAGGTACCGATATATCTGTACTTTCTGTACTTTCTGTCCGGTAAACTGAACGGAAAATTTACGGGAAATGTACGGTTTTTTACGGGAAATGTACAGACTTTGACGAAAAAATACGTTGCACTTTGTAGCACTTTCTGGCCGGTTAACTGAACAGAAATTTTACGGGAACGTACGGCATTGTACTGACAAACTGATGATCATGGAACGGAAAAAGGACGGCGGACACAAAGTACAACGGACGCAAAAGAACAGCCTGCGCGCCGCCGGAATCGAAAGGACGACTTTCAATGAGAAAATACGAGCAGACGGCCAGCGTGAGCGCAGGCATCCCGGAATGGCTCTTTTGGTGGCTTATGCCAAAAAAGCCGACGGATTGACACGTGGCAGGTTTCCAGTGGATCCCAAGGAAGAAAGGGACAAAGCCATGGCGTCGGATGTGAAAGAACATCGTTTTAACTGGAGCAGTACTAAAGTCGTACATATCTTATGCCGGCTACTGTACTTTCGGCTTGTACAAATGATCTGATTGGTAGGCACCTCAGTAGATAGGGGTTGTGAGTAGGGCGCGTCGGGGGAATAACACGTACAGTTGAGTGAACTGGCCGTACATTTATCTGTACGGTCCGTACATATATCGCCGATAGTTATCGATATCGGTGCTATCGCCGATAATAACCGATAAATATCGGTTATTTATCGGCGATAACACCGATAACGATATATTGTACCAATATATCGATTATCGGCTACCCGAAAAAAGGCCCATATCGGTTATCGGCAAATCCTTACCGATACACAACACTACTAATTTGCAAATTCAGTTTTTCAGTTCTCATGCCAACACAGCGTAACATAGTCAGGGGAACTGAAAAAAGAACTTGAAATAACTTTTCGCCAAGCAAAGCCCTTTCAGATCGACCGCCAGGAACAACGTCAAGCAAAAAAGTCAAAGAGCACAACAGGAGAATTCAAGACCAAATAACACATAAAAGCCAAAGAAGTACAAAAACTTAACCAGAAATGGTTGCCAAGCAACCAGCTTTCTGCCACAATATAAGAAACGAGACCTGGTGAACAAAATCAAACTTGTTTCTGCAAAGACCTTGCCTTCATTTTAGATCACTTGATATTGTAAAGAAAAAAGAACAACATACCGCAGCCTGGGTGGCTTCCATGGCAACTAGCTTCCGCCGGAGGTCCTCATTCTCCTCTTGAAGAACCTTCACCTGCAACTCAAAAAGTTACAAAGAAAATGAGATACCACGAGATACGGTTCCAAACCCAAAAATCACACCACCTCCTTGCAACAACCAACTCTGGAGTACTGGATACCTGAAAAGGTTTCCAACAGACGGTGAAGGGTATACCGGTGCGTCAAAGAAGGGAAAGGAAAGAGAAGGAGGGTGAGCGGACAAAAGGAGTGCAGGATAAGGAAAGTGGGGAGGGAGATGAGGATGGAAGGGCGGGGGAGAGACAGAGGACGACAGGGAGGGAAAGGAACAGAAGGTGCAGGGAAGAGGTCGAGGGAGAAAACGATAGAAAAAATGTGAGACAAGGGGGAAAGAAAGGGAAAAGGGGAAAGAGGGTGGAAAAAGAGAGCAAAAGGGAGATGGGAGAGATGGGCAGAGGGAGAGGAAGAGAGTGCCATGGAACAAAATACAAAACGAGAAACTCAACGATTTACAAAACGGCGCGACTGCACTACTAAAATGTCTCCTGACCAGCACGGCATCACCATAGCAAACTCAGGCATAGACAGAATAACAGCCAAGGTGAAAATTTCTGAAATCACCAAAAGCACGTCAAAGAACACTCTTAAATTCTAACGAACCAGGAGATATACAGAGATTCACATCGGGCTAAACACTTATGGGAGAGGGGGGGGAGAGAAGAGGTAGAGGGAGGGAGGAGCGGGGGGAGGAGAGGGAGGCGGAGGGGAGGGGGAGGGGGAGGGGGAGGGGGAGGGGGAGGGGGAGGGGGAGGGGGAGGGGGAGGGGGAGGGGGAGGGGGAGGGGGAGGGGGAGGGGGAGGGGGAGGGGGAGGGGGAGGGGGAGGGGGAGGGGGAGGGGGAGAGGTAGAGGTAGAGGGGGAGGGGTAGAGGGAGAGGGGGAGGGGTAGAGGTAGAGGAGAGGGAGAGGGAGAGGGAGACCTCAGCATAGCAAAGGACTAAAGGCCAAGAGCTTGCAGTAGAAAATCAATCGCTCCAACGAAGGAAAGATAAAAATTAATGTGTAATCAATACAGTATATTCGGCTGTATAGGAGACATTGAGTAAACTCAGATAACACCATTCTCAAAGCCTGCATGTTCTTTCAGAAGCTCAAAAAAATTAAATGGACTAACAACGGCTCAATGTAGGCACCTCATGAGGCTCTCGTGGAGGGGATGCCCTAGCAAATTGATTAACCACAGTCAAATGAAAATAGGAAAAAACTGGTCTCGGCAACAGGCAGGTGATACTGTTTCAGCTACTCCTACAGAATTCAGTCAGATGAAAATCAATATCATAAAACATATTTCAGCGCTTGTGGGAGATTTTTACATATTCAATTGTGAGCTTACCTTATCAAAAGCTGGTGGTGCAATCTGCTTCCCAACAGAGCCCACAGTATAAATGTAAGCTACAGTAAACGTGTTCAGCATAAATGTCCACAGAATAAGCTACAGTATAAGTGCAAAGTATAAATGTCGACATAGAAGCTACAATACAGATAAACACTATAAATGTCCTCGGCATAACTGCAGTATAAGTATACAGTTTAAATGTCATCAGTATAAACGGAAAGCATAATTGCAAGCTCTAGGGCATACAAAGTGCCACAAATTGCCAACAATGCCAATTTGCGCTGGCAACAGAGAGTAACCACCTTTCCATTACTATAAACGAAGTATCCAATATATATTCAGCAGAAAAAGGGAAGCTAAAGTTGAAAACTAACCTGATCCGGTTCCAGGGGAGTGCTTCCAGCTGCCTGCACATACATAACCCAATCGTGTAACAGGGTGATAAGCATTTGCAGCAAAAAACAGAGACGTAAAACTTGTGCTAAGAAACAAAGACAAAGACCCTCTCCTCGCTCTCCTCGATCTCCTCTCCTCTCTCCTCCTCCTACAACTCCAGCCTCTCGCCTCATTTCTCCTCCTCCTCCTCCCTCTCCTCCCTCTCCTCCCTCTCCTCTCTCTCTCGAGACAGCATTCATCCGATTGGTCCACCGAGATTCTCCTCCTATTGGACCACTACCACTGTCTCCTTCTCCTTCTCCTCCTCCTCCTCCTCCCCCTCTACTCCCAATTTCACTCATAAATCCACCACTTTTGTCCCCTTTTCCTCTTACTCCTCTCTCTCCTCCTCTAACTCCTCTATCGTCTCTCCTCTCTCCACCTCCCTCTCTCCCTTCTCTCCCTTCTGTTGCTCCATTTCTCAAATCTCCCGCGTCTCCCTCTCCCAAATCTCTCGCCCCGTCTCCTCCTCCCTCTTTCCCCCTCTCTCTCCCTTCCCTCCCGGGAGAGGGAGAGGCAGAAGAAGCCAAAGGAGATGTGACATCTGTCCCATTTGGTAAAGGATGTACCAACTCTAAAGAACCCATATTCGACAGCTGTCCCTCCCCTCCTCCCACCCCTCCTCCCCCCCTCCCTCCTCCCCCTACCCCTGAAGCAACAAGCCCTCTTCCCCCGGAGGGGGGGAGAGAGAGAGACACCCTCCCACCCTTCTGCTGACGTGGCACAGGGTGACAGCTGGCACAGCTACTGCTGCTGCTCCCTTCACTTTTGTCGTTTGTGTGACTTTTGTCACTGGTAGAGGGAGTAGGGGGAGTGGGCTCATGGTGGCTGTCTATCTCACTACCCTCTCTCTCGCTACCCCCTCCCTCACTCCCTTCCCTCTCACTCCCTCCCCTCTCACTCCCATCCCTGTCGATACAAACTCTCTCACTACTTCTCTCACTGCTCCTCTCACTACCCCTCTCACTATCCCTCTCGCTATCCCTCTCGCTCTCTATCTCACTACCCCTCTCACTACCCCTCTCGCTCTCTCCCTCCAGGAGGGAGAGGTCCACAAAGAGAGACGTCACAGGGGGGGGTGTAGAGTGGGCCATGGCAGCATGGTTGGGGAGGGGTAGAGGGAGAGGGAGAGGGAGAGGGAGACCTCAGCATAGCAAAGGACTAAAGGCCAAGAGCTTGCAGTAGAAAATCAATCGCTCCAACGAAGGAAAGATAAAAATTAATGTGTAATCAATACAGTATATTCGGCTGTATAGGAGACATTGAGTAAACTCAGATAACACCATTCTCAAAGCCTGCATGTTCTTTCAGAAGCTCAAAAAAAATAAATGGACTAACAACGGCTCAATGTAGGCACCTCATGAGGCTCTCGTGGAGGGGATGCCCTAGCAAATTGATTAACCACAGACAAATGAAAATAGGAAAAAACTGGTCTCGGCAACAGGCAGGTGATACTGTTTCAGCTACTCCTACAGAATTCAGTAAGATGAAAATCAATATCATAAAACATATTTCAGCGCTTGTGGGAGATTTTTACATATTCAATTGTGAGCTTACCTTATCAAAAGCTGGTGGTGCAATCTGCTTCCCAACAGAGCCCACAGTATAAATGTAAGCTACAGTAAACGTGTTCAGCATAAATGTCCACAGAATAAGCTACAGTATAAGTGCAAAGTATAAATGTCGACATAGAAGCTACAATACAGATAAACACTATAAATGTCCTCGGCATAACTGCAGTATAAGTATACAGTTTAAATGTCATCAGTATAAACGGAAAGCATAATTGCAAGCTCTAGGGCATACAAAGTGCCACAAATTGCCAACAATGCCAATTTGCGCTGGCAACAGAGAGTAACCACCTTTCCATTACTATAAACGAAGTATCCAATATATATTCAGCAGAAAAAGGGAAGCTAAAGTTGAAAACTAACCTGATCCGGTTCCAGGGGAGTGCTTCCAGCTGCCTGCACATACATAACCCAATCGTGTAACAGGGTGATAAGCATTTGCAGCAAAAAACAGAGACGTAAAACTTGTGCTAAGAAACAAAGACAAAGAGAAAAAACAGGTTCGCTGTTATGTTCACTCACATACAGTGTCAAAAACAGAAATACTCCTTCCTCTAAGCACCATTTAGTTCAACACAAAAGTTAACATTTGAAATTTTAATGCACCTTGATGCTGAGACCCTTTGCTGTCGTCTTGCTCTTCCCGACATCCTCCTTTCCAGATGCCAATCGTGTGCCTCCTCCCCCACCATAGGAGCTTGAAGCTCTCCCTGTTACTCCACTTCTAGACAATGGCGCTCCTTTAACATCACCTCTCTCAGATGCTGCGCCCGACCTTAACCTTCCCGCTCCAACTGACGAAGAACCGGGCGACTTGACCAAAGATGCTGATGACAAGTTCTGTCTCGCAGCTGATGGAGAACCGGACGTTAAAGTCCGTCCGCTAGTAGTCTGGCCGGCAGGATTGCCTCGTATGGACGAGCTAGATGTACGCAGAGCCGAACTTGCAGTGCCAGTCCTAACTGAGGACGTCACTGATGACGTCACAGCACTTGCCCTGGCTGACGAAACGACAGAACTTGCCCTAACAGAAGAGCTTGAAGCGCTAGTCCTCAGAGAAGTGGTACTGCTTGTTGCTCTAGCAGATGACGTCGCCGTACCAGACGTGACGAATTTATCTCTGCTACTTCCTCCTGGTAGTGGAGACGCAGCATGTCCTGTACCACTACGTGCATTAGAAGACGGAGAAGAGCTACCAGCTTGGCCAAACCGGCGATTAAGTGAAGAAAAATCAGAGAATCTTTCTTCACTTTGAGACTCACTGGCGTCCATGGAAGGTGGAGCTCCTGCTTGACGCGGGAGAGAATAAGAGGTAGAAGTAGAAGCGGCTGATGTATTGGAGGCTCTAGGACGAGAGGGAGAGCCATCGGTTGGGCTTCCAACAGAAGATCGTGTGCTTGTCGGTGACGCCCCGGCACTATCTGTTCGTGACCTCTGACTGACTAGAGTACTTCTTGAAGAGCGACCATTTGGAGAAACCTGGGAGCGGAAAGTTGTTCCATGTTGGAGGGGAGGCGACTGGTCTCTTACGTCAGGAACTACAACGGTTAAATTCGTATTAGCGATAGGAGGATGATGAGCGTCAACAAGAGAAGAGGGAAGATGACTGTCTGTAGGTGCTCTTGGAACAGGAGGTAACATGCGAACTCTTGACCCGAGCGCCTCAGATCTGCGCTGGGGAATGGAATCCGGGCCATTGGTGTCGCCGGCTGACGCCATCAGTCAGTAATGTGCCTGACAGCGGAGACAATGCGAGGTGCCGGCCGACCGGCGCGCTCGCAGGGCGCTTCAAGGAGGGCTCGGCGACCAAGGCCATGGCCGCTCGCCAGGTCTGTAGGAACAGGAAGGGCTACTGGACTGACGCAATTTGCAGCTAGCCGTACAATTTCCGTACATTCCGTGCAGAATGTTCATCAGCCAGGACAGAACCGACAGAATTTTCCGCACACTGGGTTACTTGATTAGTTGATTTACTTGCCGCGGCAGTATCTTTTTCATAGTGTTACATATCGAGCAGGTTTTGACGATATTCGAAATGTACTTTTCTAGGGATCCGGGTAAACGGTATATCGTCAAATAATATCAGTTATGGTTGATTTTCTAGGGAACGTAACCGCTATATCGACATTTAATATCAGTTATCCCAAAACTGGTTGATGTCGATATTACGATATAAGCAATATGTGTTTGGCGCAGAGGTCGCAAACGGTCAACCGAAACCGTGACCGACCGTTAACCGACCGCCCGCGCCGGATCCGGAACGGATTCGGTTGCCAAATTTTGGGGGCCGGGAGGTCGCGGTCGGTTGATTCATCAGAAAAAAAAACAAAGTCGGTTACGGTCGGTCAAGCAAAAAACTAATAAAAGTGAAAATATTGTACTGTCCATACAATCCAACATTATTGTACTTTGTACTCTTTGGTATCGTGGAAGTACGTGACATCATGATTAGCGTCGCAAATCTGACACGGTAGTAACACTTCATATCGCAAATCTTAGGGAACGCGACAAATCGTAATTATTGGCTTATTCATACGTCGTGAAAAACCATAGATGTCTCATGCGCATACAACGCACGCATGAAACGCCCCAAAAATAACGAATATGCGCACGGAACAAAATTCAATATTTTTTCGAATGCGTTGACCGACTTTGACTTCATACTAAAAGTTTTTAGGGTAAACTTTCGTGCATTTCGTATATTTCGGTACAACTGCCTTACATTATACCATAGTTGTTCAAATCGCGCGATTTTTTCCTTTTTTGCGATTGAAACGTATAATTCGTGACTTTTGAAAAAATCGTAAAAAAACGTATACTGTAAACTGAAACTGAAATTTTACGGAAACCTGTAAACTAATTACTGTAACTGTACATTTTTTTACGTATATGTACGGAATAAAACGGGAAATATGCGTCGCACTTATTGGTACTTTCTGTTCAGTGAACTGAACAGAAATATTACGGAAGTTGAACGATATATAATCGAAAATGTACGGACATTTTCGAAAAGAGACGTTGGACGTCACAATAATTTCGCGCATTCAGTTTGAAATTTGTACGGGCATCTTCTTCAATTTTTTTTGAAAGAAGACGCCATGGTACAGAGACGAAATTGCTAAAAATGTTATCATGGTAGCATTCGAACCCGGGTGCGCTCACTGCGTTGCAAAACTTAAGGTGTATGGTAGGACTACCATTTGGTAAAGTCATTCCGTTCCCAAGACGTATTGTGATAAAAGTTTAAAATTTTTATTTTCTTACCGCTCATTTAACGGGAAAAACTTGCAAACTGCGTTATATGTAATAGTTTTTTGTTTTATTGTGTACGGAATAGTACGGAAGGAAATTCATTAACGATTTTTTGCGATTTGATCAAAAGGTTCAATGCGTTTGTTACGTATAATTCGTCACGTACGGTACGTTCGCACTAATCACCGTGAACAACTATGCTATTTTTTCATTTTTTCCAGTTTCTACGTATTGTATGTGACTTTTGAAAAAATCGCAAAAAAACGTCTACTGTAAATTGGAACGGGCGATTTAAGGAAACATATAGACAAATTGCGGTAACTGTATGGTTTTTTAGGGAAATTGTACGGAAGTTGACCAAAAGATACAATGCACGTATCGGTACTTTGTGTTTTGTAAACTGAACAAAATGTTCACAGATACGTTCGGAATTTTATCGTACATCTACGGACAATTTCAAAAAGAGACGTTGCGGCGTCACAGTATTTGCGCGCAGTAAAAATGTGTACGAGTCTTCTTCAAATTTTTGAAAAGAAGCCGCCATGAAAACATAAAGCGAATCTTGAAGGAAGACGCCATTACTGACGCCACGGCAATATTATTCTAATAGAAAGGAAGTGTTGTCCAGTATTCGAACATGGTACTACAGATTTAGACACATCCCTGAAAGATGTCGTCGAAAACCAATTGATGTAGATGTTCCGATTCACGCGCTGGGTGTGATAGTTATAAAAATAATTAAAATTCTATGCCGCTCGTTTAACGGAAAACGCTCAAACTGCAGTACATGATCAATTCAATTTTTTTATATCTATAGAATTGTACGGACATAAATTCATTAACGATTTTTACGATTTTTTCAAATCGACCTCTCCAATTTCTACGTATTGTACGCGCGTTTGAATCGTGCGTAAAATGCGTTTTGAACAACTATGTATGGGTCGCAAAATTAAAAAAAATAGTAACAGGGTTGAGTTGCACATCGATCGATAGAGAATTAAACATCATGTCTAAATTTTGAAAAACATTCGGACAATTATCTTTTTCTGCGAGTTTTAATGTATTTTTTTATTTAAACCGTCAGATTTGGACGATCGGACGGTCGCTGATCAAAGTAGCGATCTAAGAAGATCACATAAAAAGCCCATAACACAACTTACGATAGGACTATCTGTCATATTAGCGTCTGAAGTTTTGAAGGCCACACTAAATAAAGCCTCAAATTGACCAACCAAGCAGTATTGGACGATAAAAAAAATATTCCACACTTCCAAAAATATTACCAAAACCTATCCGTTGGTGGCTGCGAAAACGGTAGAAATTTTGTTTGGTTGCCCGTCCGCGTTTTTTTTTTTCAGGTTTTCTTTCCCGTGGAATGTCATCTTGCGTCGTGTCAGTTCGCTAAAAAATTTCGTCCGGCGGCGTGCGCTGTACTATGATTATACGTCAGATTCATGCGTTCGTACAAGAGTGTGCACAACGCACACACATACAGTATGCCTACTCTACGTGAGTTTTGTGCCAAGTTTTGTGGGCCTACCAAAGGCCTACCATAAAAACGCCTACTTTTGAACTATTCAACGCACCCATAAAAAATTCATCGGCGGTTATCACACCGAAGCGTTAACCTCCACATTCCTGGCTAAAATATATCCAATGTTAAAAAACCTTATTACAGAGATTAGTTCGTCGACAAATTTTCGCTGTTCTATAGGCAACAAGTCGCCGTGCTTTTCTAGGCCAAAATTAGTGTTTGAAAATCCTATCATGTTTTTTGTTCGCCCTTTAAGTTCGCATCATTCCAGCTATTTTCAGCGTTATTTTTCGTTTTTTGGTTTTAGGCCATTTCTCTCTATAATTGTCACTTACATACGGGTACTCAATACGAAATCATTCAAGGTGAGTTTTCCTTTTGTTTCCAAACTCTCCCTTGCGTACCAACCTTATCTTCTAAATTGATCCGCATATTTAAGCGATATTCACCTTTTCCTAAACCTGTGGCAAATCTCACCTTGGCTATTAGTAACCACAATTACTCATCATGGGCGGCCATACAAAGCGAAATTCATGGTTTTATAATTACACTATGGCGAGTGGACACCTTGCGGTGACTGGGGAGCCTTCCATCTTCCACACCGCAAGTGGCACACAACAGTAGGCGAGTTTGTATCTTCGTCTAGGATCTTCTTCCCAACCTCTCCATATCCATCTCGAGTCATTATTTACCTTTGAATCTTCGATCAACCTTATTCAACATCCTCCCCTTATTCTCATCCATTCTTCTAGTGTACTTGCACTTTGGGTTCCTAGCCTTGGTTACGTAAAGCCTTGTGTTGTCGATGTTGATTAAGCGAGACATGTGAAATCATGTCCTACGACCAATTTGGCTCTTTCACATTCCTAACAAGGGTCACATATGTACAATCCTCCCATTTAGCGACACCCCTGTCATTTAAATTCTTATTTCATTCCCAACCTTAATGCGTTAGGATAATATCACTGTCCTCGCCAACAATAGAGTCATAAGTTGAAGCCCTAACGGCCCTTTGTTCCGTTGCAACCGCCAAATATTTGCCCTTTCTTTAATTTTATAGCCCTCTTGTAGTCGATCTTGACCAGGGTATACGAGTTTCTTCCCAGTAATTTTCCCCCTAAAAGTAGGTAGTTTTCATTTGTTGTTTAATATGGCTTCTCGGTTTACTCGCAAACATGTGCGATGCCATATAGGTACACTTTTGGCAAGACCACGTCTTGTTGTTGTCTCAAAGTCCACCAACAGTGTTTGTCATATAGTTACATCTTCTTGCGTGTAAATAAATGTGTTTGATATTTCGGGGGACTTTCTATGATCATTTTTTCCCATGTCGCTTTGGTGAGTTACTTGAGGATGTTATAAGGCAATTGTCTTTCTTTTACACGAGACTCTTAACTTCATCCGGATTTGATTGTTCTCCAGTTTAACATTGTCAATGTTTTATCACAATCGCTAGTAATATCATCTTTCACGAGCTCGAACATGGTCCCTCTCCTAGAAGCTATTTTTTTTCTTTTGTTCATGATTTCTATGCCAAATTCATCTTTTTGCATTACCCAATGAGAGGATATTGTTACTTTGGACTCACTAACTAGTAGTCGCTAAATTGATCCTTTAAGAGCCCATTTGTTTTTTTAGCGCACATACAACCGTTAAGAGTAGTTGTTATCGCTTCTCCAAGTTTTCTGTGCACCTTGTTGGTTGATAACAAAAATCGTTGGCTCGCCAAGCTCGGTTCTTTCATATTTTTAATCACTAATTTGAGTCACTCGATAATATAAGTTTTTGAAATTCTATGGGCTCCATTGCCCACAGAATTCGCAGATCCAAAAGAAGCTAATCTAGATAGTGCCGACTCCAAGTTGATATAAACCCAAATGAATGATCCCTTGATAATCAAAACCCCAATACAACTTCACCCCTATGAAGATAAGACCTTGTGTGTGCTCAGTTCCACTACAGAATGCAAAGCTTGAATATGTGTTTTGGACAGTATTCCCCACTTTGACTTTCCCACTGAATAAGTGCCACCCTGACACGCAAAAACCTCTGACCGACTACACCCCTGTGTAGCCTAGACTCCCCTGAGTCCGCAGCAAAAATAATCATTGAATTTGCTCACCCGAGCATTAAATTATGGCTGGTCAAAGATGACCTTTATAGTTACAAGCACTCTTAGAGAGAGGTACCGAAATATCACTAAGTCTTAGTCTGCCTACTCATGACTACCTACTACTAAACCCTAGTCCAATAAGAACACTATATAGTACAAGAAGGTACGATGGGCGATGTACTTATTGTACGGCCATTGTACGACATGGTCTACAAGGTGACATGTGCCAAATCGGGAGCCATGGTTCCTCCTCCCATCTTCTCCGGTGTCAAATAATGTGGCGCCACGTGGCACCGCGTGACGCTATCCCCAAAGGCCGCCGAAAGCTTATTGCGGGTGGCGGCTGTAATGGTGGCCGTCTGATCAGTTGTATTTATAGGGCTTCGATTCGCTTCCATGCATGAATTGATTAATGCGCGTTTTCGTTAGTCTGCTGCGAATTAGTCCTTTAAATTAATAGGTAAATATGTGTGAAATGTTCCACGTGTATCGTTTCGTTAGTGACATAATGGATAAGACGTTGGTCTATTTAGCCGTCTACAGACCCCGTTCAAATCCGGCCAGGGGCAGTATTTTGCTAAAACTAGTAAAATACTTTCTAATTCATTCTGCCTCCTTCTAAATGATGCGGCAACCATGGCGTGCCTTTGGTCCTCTCTTTCTCTCTCTTTACATTCAAACTAAAATATAGAAGTGAACTATTAGTCACCTCTTTTCAACACTATATTTATTTTTCCAATACAGACCTAGAAAATACATAAATTTCAACAGTTTTTTCGTCAAGTCACCAAATGTGTCGCTTTGTTTCATATTAGCCTACCACCAAATATTCATTTATTTTGAGATTTTGTGTTTGTACTCCTCAAAAGGTTCTAAAGGATTTAGTTTCCCTTGTAACAGCCCTTACTTTTGTTAGTTAGTTTGTTAAGGATTGCGTAATGGTTGAATTTTCCAAATGTGGTGACCTCTTAAGAATTACGGACCAATCAGTGGCATTTGTTATCTTTACTCCTTAATTTACAAAACATCGTTTGTACTTAACATGTACATTACCCCTGAGATCATCTTCCATTTCATCTTATTGAAATTTTGATAATTATCTCTTTTCCAATTTGTTCAGAAGTTTAACTTTTACGCCCACCATTGCGCTAGCTGCTTACTAACGTAGGTGGTCTCTAAAGGTATCTATTATCACTGAAGGGATGTTGGACGATACTCTTAAATTCGCACATGCGATATTCATCATTGGCAATTGCTTATGGCTATTTCAACAATGTTTACCGTCTATTTTTTTTATCTTACCAACTAAGGTTGTCGATAAAGTTCAGCCATTCTCTCCTCTCATCGTCGACAATTTCTTGGGGGTGGGACATGTCGTTGATGTAGTAACCGACGATGAGTTCAAAAATCCGAGTGAGGCGTTGGCTTTGGTTGAAGCGTATGGTTGACTTTGGTCTAGTTCGCGGCAAAAGGTTAGAGCTTCGCTTATTGTTACAACAATTTTTGTTTGACTCCGCTTGTCTTCTCTGCATTTTTTTTTACACTTCACTTACGTTTTGACTTACCGCACCAATTGCTCTCAAGCAAACCATCTTCCATTTGTGGTGAGTCGAAATATAAGAAAGGCGTACATTTGCTCGTTTGCTCCCATGACGATGAGTGTACAATAGAACATGATGTGGTTTAGGATGAAATTGTTGTTGTGGTTACCAAGGGGGATCACAATCAGGCGCGAGGTATCGATATACTACAGTCATGTTATCAATCTAGGAGTGTACATGGTCCTCGAGTGAATATTGTGTTTGTCCACCGAGCAAGAAAAATATTGGGCGACGTAGTTCCTATAAATACTGGGTGACGTAGTTCTTATAGATATTGGGTTTCCTACAGTTCATAAAGAACCCATATGATCTCACGTTTCCTCATGTGCAAGGTTTCATAGTAGTGTTGTGGCTCGCGATGCAACGACTTCCGAAGTATGCGATGATGTTCACCAGGTTCCTGTTGATAACTTCACACCATTTGTTTTGGATATTTTTTGGATATTAGACTCTTCATTTGAAAAATGTTCATGTGATTGCTTTTGATGTTCTTTTGAAGTTAGAAGACCAAATAACCCTTCCTCAACTCCCATATCAATTTTCTTCAACGATTGTATCTCTGTCACCCTTAAGCGTTGTAAGCTTCGACCTTAAGCGCTCTAAGCTTCGTTCCTCATTTGACCGGGCCAGTTGGCGAACGATCGTCGAGGACTAAGAGACTTAGCTCCGCACCCCTAGGCGTAGATAGATGACATTAGTAATTATGAGCTCTAGAGTGGAATAGTTTTAGGTTTTGAGCCAAAGTAACTTTTTCTCTTTTGGAAGTGCTCTTTATATATATATATATATATATATATATATATATATATATATATAAATATATATACACACACACACATATGTATGTATTTTTTTTGCCTTCAATGTATCACCAGACCGAATTTGACCGGCCCCCAAAAATTGGCACCTGAATCCATTGTGGATCTGACGCGGCCGGCCGGGTACGGATCGGCTACGGATTCGGGTACCCGATTGCAACCTCTGACCCGAGGGGGGTGCTTTTTTTTTTGTGAAACCTAACGTGCTTCGATATATAGCGGTACAAATTTGTTGGCACATTGAGCCGAATACCGGAAAAAAATTGCGCTATTAAACTTTTCGTTTTATGGAGACAATAACTCGATTATTGAGTACTCAAAACTAGGCAGACGTCAGAGGTCGCAAAAGTCAAAATTTGAGATACCCGAATCCGACATTTTTATTTTTTTTCAAAATCTGAACACCCGAAATCCGGCCCCGTTATTGCACGCTCCTAAATTGTTACCCGGTACCCGATACGCGTTTACGAAAAATAATATTTACCGAAACTCGATTTTTCGCGACTACCCGTACCCGCCCGTTTCTGAAATCTGAAATTTTGACTTTTGCGACCGCTGAACTACAGTAGGTACATATTGAGTATCGGCAAAGGGCCCTCGATACACCAGTAAAAATCTTCTTCCTTCCATTTGTATTATCCTTTTGGAGCTTGGGCCTATGACGTCGGACTCCGAGTACATTTATGTTACGCCATGATTCGCTGATCTACCGCACATAACCGCTGCCTTGCAGTAAATTAACAAGTGCACACGTGTACAATAATAAGCCTTCACCGCGTGCAACCGTCCGATGTTCAAGAATGTCGCGCTGGCATGTTTCGTACACGTATCGGAAACTACGAACATGGAGAGAGCGGAAAGGAAAAATCCAAAATATGAAAATATATACTTGGAACTACACCGCGAATCGTTTTTAGCGTTATGAACTCTATATCGGCACCCCAAAATTTTGACATTAATACCTTATATAGAATAAACTACACTATTTAAGGACGTGGACCATAATATGCCACGTGTCCTAGTACTAAATTAGAATGAATGACGCTAATTTTTTCTTTACACTAATAATTTCTCAACGCTAATAACGATTCGCGGTGTAGTGTTGGGTATCGAGGACCTTTTTCCGATATTCAATATATATCGAATTCCAGGTACCCGATAATCGATATATCGCTTCGATATATCGAAAACCAACCATCGCGATATATCGCCAATATATCGCCGATAAATCTCTAATATATCGTATCTCCGATATATCGAGGCATTAATTTCATTTTTTTTTTTATGCCCGATTCCCCCCCCCCCCCCCCCCCCCCCCCCCCCCCCCCCCCCCCCTTCGCCCCCCCCAACTGAGCGCGCGCCGGGTGGGGGGTATCCGTACGACTTTACGTACTTTGCCTGTACGGACACCTAGTTTTTGCGATATATATCGCGATGATTTATGTTGGTCCCGGTACGATATATCGAGGAATATGCTTGATCGATATTCGATATATCGAGTATCGATATTATCGCGATATGATTTTACCCGATACCCAACACTACTTGGAACGAAGAAAATGACACCAGCATAAAAATTATATCTGTAAAAACTACAGTACACCGTCAATCGCTATTAGAGTATATAACGCCAATTCGGTGCCCTTTTTTCAAAAAAAAAAACCCGAAATACAATCCATAATTTTATTTTTTCCATTATTCTAATTAGGGTTTTTTTTCAATTAGCGTTAATAATCGAAGTACACTGTCGATGGAAATAGTGTGGCGTACGGACAGGGTATCTTTTTACGAAATGGTACTTTTTGAATTACGAAGGCATAAAAAGACACTTAACATTATTGCGCACACATGTGAATGTGCACTGGAAGAGAGAGAAGCAAACTTGTCGACAAAAATGACGTTCTCATATGTTCGTCCGTCGACCGTGTGAATGGCGCGGCGGCGTACGGATTGTCAGATATTGTTCGGCTACACATATTACTGTAGACATCGAAAGGGCGGGTATTTATTACTCAGGACAACCCAAATTACAGTTAGTGATTAATTAGTAAATATATTTTTTTTCAAAAAAAAAAAAAATTCCCGATTAGTGTTAATAACACTAATTGTCTTTTTACGCTATTTATTCCTTTACTCTAATAGCGATTGACGGTGTATCGAGGACCCATTGCCGATATTCGATATATATCGAATTTCATGTACCCGATATTCGATATATCGCTTCGATATATCGAATTTCAAATTATCGCGATATATCGTCGATATATCGCCAATATATCGTATCGACGATATATCGAATATGAAAATTTGTTTTTTTTTTTTTCAAAACCCCCCCCCCCCCCCCCCCCCCCTCCCCCCCCCCCCCCCCCCCCACTGAGCGCTCATTGGGGGGGGGGGGGGGGGAATCCGTACGATTCTATGTACGCTTTTTCGTACGATTTTCCGTACTCTGTCTGTACGGACACGAAATTTTTGCGATATATATCGCGATAATTTATGTTGGTCTCGGTACGATATATCGAGGATCCTCCTCGATCGATATTCGATATATCGAATATCGAGATTATCGCGATATGAATCTACCCGATACCCAACACTACTAATAGCGATTGACGGTGTACTGTTCAGTATAGTTATCTACTTTCCGATTGGTGCAATTATTCCGTGCAGCATTACAAAACATAAAATATTACTGTACAATACCGTATCGCTTGTCTTACCTTACCGTACACTACAAACACAATAAACTCCAGCCGTACCTTAATCTCGGAGACAATCCTCACCGTCCATCCATATTCCTTGACTGCCTCCGCCAATAATTTGGAGTCCGCGTACAAACCGCCAAACAGCAATAAATGGCAGGCGCCAAAAGTCGGCAATAATGCGCGCGCGCTCGCCGCCCAGCCGACGGACAAAGGCGAGGAAACGGGTGCGTAGCATTAGGGGGGGTGGAGGGACAGGATGGGGAGAAGGTTGGCCTCATAGTGGAGGCAGGGAGAGAATTGCGGAATAAGGTGAGACAGCCGAAGGCAGGGGAAGGAGAGGGAGAGGGAAGGGAGAGGGAGGGGCAGAGGGAGAGGGAGAGGGAGAGGCAGAGGGAGAGGGAGGGGGAGAGGGAGAGCGAGGGGGAAAAAGAGAGGGAAAGGGAGAGGAAGAGGGAGAGGGAGAATGAGAAACAAAATAAGAAATGATTAGGGGAAAAGGAGACGAAGTGGGAAAAAGTGAATGAGGAGGGAGAGGGAAAAAGGACATGAAGGCGAGGAGGAAGGAGGGAGGAGGGACAGAGGCAGGCATATGGAGGGGGAATGGGAGGGAAGCCAACGAGAGTGAAGAGTCAGAGGGAAAGAAGGAAGACAGAGGGGAATTTTGTCGTAAATGCAAAGCATTAGGGCAGTGAAGAAAAGAGAGGAGACATTTCTTCCTTTATTGCCCCTTCTCCCTCCCTCTCTCCAACCTCCTCCCTCCTTCCCTCCACTACACCTACCTGGCAGGACACAGAAAGTTGCTGTCTCTCTCTCCTCCCTCCCTCCCTTGGCCCTTCTCCCTCCCTCTCTCCACATTCATCCCTCTCCTTCCCTCCCTCCTTTGGCCCTTCTCCCTCCCTCTCTCCACATTCATCCCTATCTTTATTCCCCTCCCTCTCTCCCTCCCTCTCTCCTCCCCTCTCCCCCTCTCCCCCCCCCGCTCTTTCTTTATCTCTCTTTCCCTCTTTTCCCTCTCTTTCCCTATCTCTCCGTCCCTCTCCCTCTCCCTCTCCCTCTCCCTCTCCCACCCTATCCTTCCAAGCCTCTCTCCCTCTCCTTATCCCTCTCCCTCTCGCTTTCCTTCTCCCTCTTCCTCTCCCTCTCGCTCTCCTTCTCCCTCTTCCTCTCCCTCCCTTTCCCTCTAAGCCTCTCTCCCGCTCCCTCTCCTTCCCCCTCTTTCTCTCCCTCTCCCTTGCTCTCTTTCCTCCTCCCCCCCTCCTCCTCCTTCTCGCCCTCTCTCCGTCTCACTCCTATCTTCCCCTCTCTCTCCCCCTCTTTCTCCCTCTCTCTCCCTCTCTTCCCTCCCCTCCTCTCCCACTCCTGCCCTACATCTCTCCCTCTCCCTCTATTTCTCCCCTTTCCTCTCCTCTCTCCCTTTCCCACTTCCTCTCGCTCTTTCTGCTTTCGCTCTCCCTGTCTCCCTCGCTCTCCCTCTCTCTCCTCTCTCTCCCTTTCTCTCCCGCTCTCCCCTTCTCCCCTTCTCCCCCTCTTCCCCTCTCTCTACTTCTCTCCTCCTCTCTCTCCTTCTCTCCCCCTCTCTCTTCCCCTCTCTCTCTGTCCCTCCCCCTCTCCCCCTCTCCCTCTCTCCCCCTCTCCCCCTCTCGCTCTCTTTTTGCCCCTCTCTCCCTCTCCTTCAATCTCCCCTCCCCCCTCTCTCCCCCACCCCTTCCCTCTCTCTTTCCCTTTTCCTCTTCCCATCTCTCTGTTTCTATTATTCGAGTCTGTGGCCGTTTTCCGTTCGTCTCACAGTCCTTATGGAAAACAAAGTGCACTCGCCGCACTATTATAGGACTGACCGGTAGTTATAAAACATCATTTAGACAATTTTGAGGTCATTATACATTTTTTTTTCCAATTTTATGTGCATTTCTGCTTAGTTTTCTTGTCTTTTTTGTCGTAGTTTCGAAGGATTTTTTTCTGTTAGTTAGGTTTCTTTATATTGTATATCGATATTGTGTGGATTCGTCCGATAAATTTTCTCCTAGTAACATGTTTTAAATTTGAGCTCCAGGTTTTTTTTTTTCCCATGGGTTCTCCATCGAGCAAAAAAAGTTCCTTGTTGTCAGGAATGTCATGTTTATCATGTCTTGATTGGTGTACGTATTTATCTCTCTCCTTTTGAAACTGATGATCAATTACTTTAGTTTTCAGTGCAAATTTTATTTTCAATTTTTTCCCGGGTGTGATGTTGCCTATGAATTAGGAGTAGTTATCGTTCTGAAATCTGGCCTTTCAATGTATGGTTTCTTAGAGGTAATGTTGTTACCTTTTTCTAGTATGCCTTTTAAAGTGTTACAGCTAATCTCATCATCGTAAAAACAGTCACTAATGGTGAATTCACGAGCTTATAACTTTTTTTTATTTCCACAGTATCCATTGCACTGGCGCTTCTTACCATGTACCTTTTTTTCGGAGGCATATTTTTCGGCTGTTTACTGATTGGAGAAGCAATACGCAATCACAAATATCGAGGTAAATTCTCGTTTTCTTCAGTTTCTCTATTCTTACAACTGTATTTGTAAACAACTCTACTTGTAAACAACTCTACCTGTAAACAACTCTACTTGTAAACAACTCTACTTGTAAACAACTCTACTTGTAAACAACTCTACTTGTAAACAACTCTATTTGTAAACAGCTCTATTTATCAATCGAGTTTAAAGAAGTTTGAAGAGTGTGTTTTCGATTCAATTGCTCCGTGATCTCCATTTTTATTCGCACGTCGCTTAGTGAGAAATAGGAAAGTCGGAAGATAATTTTGATTGTTATTTTTTAGGTTGCCGTCTGAATGATTTTTGAGGCAACTATCTAACCTAATGTGATCGGAAATTTGGCGTTATGTGCAGTCCTACCGCCGGATTATTATGGAAATTATAATTATAATACAGTGCCTCCAATTCCATTAGGGCTGACGTCATATCCAGTGGGCTTTAATGTTCCGTGGAACTACACTTTGTTTCAATAAAATTTTGAGATTATTCTTCAAAGAGTGTACAGAAGTGATTAATTAAAAGTTAGTGCAAAAAGAGATGTTCCACAAATTCTTTCCGATAAAAACTGGATGGTTCATGTTCACTACCGTGTAAATATTGTAGGCCTTTAATAGCCTCTTTTTCGGGTATTTAAACAAGTAAAATTTGTGCAAGATTCCAAATAATCGAGAGATTTGGACGAACGTCATTAGATGATCGTCATCGTGTAAATTTGACTTTTTAATCGGCCAGAATGTGCTAGTTATAGTACTAAAACATCCTTTATGTTATTTGTTTAAGTGTCTCTTTAAGTTATATTTTTAAATGTGTTAAAGAGCACCTGGATGCCTCAAAAAGTTGCCCCCTTCTTGTTTCTCCTTCCCTTCTCCCAAATCTCTCCTCTCTTTTTCTTTTTGTGTGTTATTTTCGTCAGTGTGAGAAACATCATCAAGTCATACGCTTTCCCGTTTAAGCTTGTCAGTTTTTGAAGGCCAATATTAAACCACAAATGGAATTGAAAAGATAATTTTGCTGTTGCGTGAAGAAAATTGTAGCTTCTCCCCTTCGTCTTTATACTCTTTTCTCCCTTGTCTTCTATGTCTCTCCTCGCGCTTTCCTTTGTGTATGTTGTTTGTTATTTTATGTGTGTTACATGTACATGTCATATGGTCCTCAGCAACATTCATTATCCTCCTTGTGATTTAAGCTACACTGTGAATATTATTAGTGTTACAAATTTTGTAGCATGGGGTTTATTTTAGTGTTATTGACTCTAATTTAGATCCAAACGATGTGGACAATTTTCAAGCGCTTACAACGTTGGCGGTAAGAAAAAACAATTAGTATTTTCAATGCTATTGTATGTTCAGAGGCTAGGAAAAACCAACAATGAGTTATTGTTAATTAATTAATTAGTGATTCACGGTATTGTTGGTTTCTCGACGTGATTTTTAAACCACGAGAGAAATTAGAAGGAATTTGATGCAGAGGAAGACACTAAAATGCACAAAGAGAATTGCAAAAATGGCAGCTAATTTCAGAAATCATCAGTAGGTTGATGTTTGTTTAATAAAATTAGCGACAAGAAGGCGTACACTGGGGAGAACATGGGCTTCTATATGAAAGAAGAAAAATAGAAAGAAGACGACAGGTGTGGGACAACTCCAAAGATTATGTTTGGGATGAGTCACTTGGAAAAGGATTGCGAGAAGGAGGTTTGGGAACCATATAATACGCTTAAGTTAAAAAAGTAAGTGATGACAGGCGGAATACAAGGCAGTGTAGCTGAAAAGTCACAAAATCAAACTACAGAAATCTGATACGATAATCTAAATCAGTAAAAGAGCAAACCGTACGTTAACATGAATGGAATAAACGTACAAAAAGAAGATGAAAATTTCCAAAGAAAAGGGTTTCGCAATTCTACATTTATTTTTAGCTTCACGCGCGCTTTTCATTGCCATTTTTTAGATTTTTACAAAAAAATACAATACGTACTGCACGTGCCGTTCTCATACAGAACCTATTTTACTATGGGGCAGTGCGTAGCTTTCTATCCCTCCAGGCGCAAACGTCAGCAGGTACAGTACTATACAGTACATATTCGTACAAAAGTGTACTGCTTCCGTGCATAAAAGTACGATAGCCATGACACCGCACCAAAACCAGATGGCAAACTTTCTGATTAGGGTACTTTCGCATGTGCTAAAGTTACACTTATTTTCTGTCGTTTTAGTCCATAACTTAAAAAAAAACGAGAAAATCCGCAGCCGTACCAAAAAACTGAAATTATCTCCGTACAGGTTGCGTTACATTTAAACCATAGATGTCACATGCGCATAACACGCACGGATTAAACTAACGATTACTACTTAAAGTGCGCATCAAACGATTTCGGAATTTCTAAAATTCGTACCTTATTTTGACTTTCAAATTTCAAAAATTTTAAATATTCAATACCCAAAAAAAATGAAAAGTTCAACGAACTAGCAGCGAGCGGCGGAATTTACGGCGTCTCCAACGGCAGCTTCCTTCTGAAGACGGAGTGGAGGACAAAAAAACATACGCGCGCGCAAATGACGCAATACGACTCAAGGAAGCCGCCTTGGAGACGCCGCTCGCCGCTACACCGCGAATCGTTATTAGTGTCAAAGTCACTAATTTGGGTTCTAAAAATTTTGATTTTTTTCCTCAAATAGGATACATGATTTTAATTTTTCCTTGACGTTAATTAAGGTACCGTACAAAATAGCGTAGAGAACGAAAGTACAATAAGATCTAAATAGTATGGTGTACAATTGATGTCAGACCGTACATAAATGTACCTTTTCAAGTGAAAATTTTACAAGAAATGAATTAAATCAGACGCGCACGCATGGGAACGTGAGCTCAAAAAAAACGGGATTGGTCTGATATGTAAATTAGTATGGAATGTACGGATATTTTAAATTCACGACGGCGTACGAATATTTTGAACGGATTTTTAGAATAATGTGTATAATCGTAGGGTAAAAATTCCATTTTCGGTGTTCCCAAATTAGCATTAACACATAAATTAGAATACACCTTTTTTTTTTTTAATTTCAAATTCTTAATTAGCATCAAGTACGGTAAATTTTCTTAAACACTATTTAAACTTTGACACTAATAACGATTCGCGGTGTAGTTCGTTGCAACGAACTAGCGACGTCTCTAAAAATTTCAGCGAACTGGCAGCGAGCGGCGGAATTTACGGCGTCTCTAAACATTTCAGCTAACTACAGTACTTTAGCGGCGAGCGCCGGAATTTAAGGCGTCTCTAAAAAGTTCAGCGAACTAGCGGCGAGCGGCGGAATTTTCCTTCTGAAGACAGAGTGGAGGACAAATAAAAATACGCGCGCGCAAATGAAGCAACGTCTTTTTTTTTGTAATGTCCGTACAATTTTCCGTACAACCTGAGACGTACGAAATTTACGAAATTTACGAAACTAGCGAATACTACGTAGTTTTCCGAAAAAGGTCCAAATCCGTACGAATGGGACTTCTATGATTTAAACTATAGATGTACTGCAGTTTGTCGTCTAGCGCGATGCAATTTGTCGTCTAACGCATTTCGATCCACTTTCGCGTCCTTTCAGTTCATGTTCAAACTTTACATAAAATCACCTCGCGAGGTGATTTTAAATGAAGTTCCATGAGGTGCGGGAATAGGCAGATCCTGTCGCAGGTGCCAGATTTTTTTACAATTTTTGTGCGCGGAGTACTAAAAAAGAACACACTACACGTTTCCAGCCTGCGCGTACTGTTCTCCGTGTGATGATTTTTGAACAGGGGACGTCTCTCTCAAACACACGTGTCTTCACACATACGACGTAGAAAAAAGTCAAAAACATTGGGCACTTGTCGACAAATGGGAAGACGAAAAACGAAACCGAATTTATGTGCGAAAGCGAAAGGTTTTTTAGGGTTTCGACACGTCGACAATGTGGCGTAGTGACGTTACGAAGTCACAAAAATTGTACAACGTGCGCCGTGCAGAGAGACGCCTCAAATTGAAGGCGAGTGGAAGTTTCGCCTCATTTTGTGTACCACTTCATCTGCCACATTGTTTCGTACACGTCTACATAAGTCACTTTTTAAAGTAACAAGTTATTTGCGTTTACATCCGAATGCTCTGAAAGCTGTATAGAGAATCTTCGCTAAAAAACCAAGTAACAAGACTAAGTTTCGATTACATGCAAAAGTACCCTTACTCTAATTGCAATTCACAGTGACGCCTGTTGGAGTCATCCAGTTTGTTCCATGTAGTTTTCTTAGTTTTTACCATTTGTCCTATTCATAATGTTTCTATACAGTAATACAGTTTTAACCATTCGTCCTTTTGACTTTGACACTATGTAGTTTTCTTAGTTTTTACCATTCTTTGTCCTTTTGCTTACATTTGGTTCGAAGGGACCTGACAGCGAGCGGTCGAAACCTCACCGTCGAGAATTTGCTTTTCACATTATAAAGTGTGTCATACAGTTTGCATGTCAAGTCTTGAAACGATTCAAGGTTTGCGTACCTTTATTCACGGAACCGTACATCATTGTACAATTGAGTACAGTAACGTCTACGACTGGAATAAAAAACTACGCCTGCAATATCAATTCCCCTTCAGTGATTTCATGCGTATGATATGGGTTCACCAAACTCGATGTGTGACTTTGTAGTTTGTACCATAGTTAAAAAGTAGGTGACAGTACACCCATACAATATGTTTATTGTACGCAAAACATACAATATGCAATTAAGACCGATATTGTATTGGCCGCAAAATGAAATAAAATAGGAACAGGGTTGAGTTGCATATTGTTCGATAAAGAATTAAACGTCGTCTAAATTTTGAAAAACATTCGGACAAAAAAATATTTTTCCGTGAGTTTTGAGGTATTTTTAATTTATATCGTCAGATTTGGACGATCGCACGATCGCTAATCAAAGTAGGGATCTAACAAGATCACATGAAAAGCCCATAACACAACTTACGATAGGACTTACGTCCGCGTTTTTTATTTTTTTCCGGGATTTTTTTCCCGCGATTGTCATCATACACCATGTCAGTTCGCTAAAAAAGTTCGTCCGGCGGCGTGCGCTGTACTATGATCATACGTCATATTCGTATGTTCGTATAGGGGTGTGCAGTGAAACTCTGAGACCTCCATAAGTCCCCAGAGTGGACAGCTTCCAAGAAGCCTCTAGGATAACCCTAACCCCTTTGTGTTTCAGCAAAAACAACTGCCACCCTCGCAGACAATAACTCTGACCAACTTCACCCATGTGAAGGCAAGACTCCCTTGAGTCGATAGCAAAAAGAATCTCTGAATTTGCTCCCCTGAGCAGTAAGTTATAGAGGGTCAAAGTTGACCTTTTGTTCATAAGCTCTCTAGGAGAGAGGGTCCTATCTCCTAATTTTTCTAAGTCCTATCTCTCTCACAGACTCTATCTACTGATGTACGGAGCCAATCAAATTACAGTTCCGTACACAAAAGTACAGCTGTCGGTGTACTTTTTGTATGGACATTGTACGACATGGCCTAAATGTCGACACGTGGTATGTCCGGATTCGCTTCCTTAATCCTCGGAGATGTCGCGATCCAATGTCATTCCGCCACATGTCCTCCGATGTGGCGATGACCACATGAAAGATTATAAACCAAATAAAACACACACACGACAATGGTGTTCCTCCAAAAACATTTAATATATTAAGCACAATGCAAATACAACTTCTTTTCTTCTTTCCTTTTACTTCTGATCTTTCTACGCGATGTTGGTTTCTTATCCGTACCGTAATCCGTACTTTTACATTACTGGATCTATGTATCCCGTAAACAGTTACAGTTAAATGAATTATCCTACCTGTTTATGTTTAATTAATTATTAAACTATATACTACATAACACTAGTTCTAGACTTAACAACTAAGGTTACCGACTATCGGCTGTCTGCCGGCCGATAGGTATCAGGATCAAATCCTGTAGCCGGCACATACCTTTTAGTAAATAAACCCCTAACTAATATATATATTTCCCATAAACCTCTGGATAGCCTAGGAAGCCATGGCTCTAGCTCCCTCTCTAATTTCTCAGTGACTGCGACAAGTTTGAGAGTTGGAGAGAGAAGTTAGAGGTAGATTGCCTCAGCTTCTTTCTATATTTCTATTCAGATCTATAAATACTTTAAAAAGACCATTAATTTCTACACTCCCCATATTTTCTAGTCAATCTTTAATTTCAGACCACACTTCTCCCTCCTGAAAATTAGCTTAGGGGAAGGCACAGGTTTGGTTATCATATCTGCTACCATCTCACTATCTGGTCGGTACCCTAAACTGATTATTTTGTTTTCTACTTTCTCTCTAACAAAGTTGAGTCTGATGTCCATGTGTTTGGCTTTAAAATGATGTTTAGGATTGGCAGAAATAGCGATTGCTGCCTGATTATCACAAAATATTTTCTGCACACCACTCTTAAGGTGACCAAGCTCACCAAGCAAAGACTTGACCCACATCAATTCTTTTACAGCAGAGCAAGAGGCTATATACTCAGCCTCCATGGTGGACTGAGCAATAACTTTTTGCTGTTTGCTATTCGAACAGCAAGCCCCATCACCCACATATAATACATATCCAGAAGTGCATCTCCTCATCGGAGCATCACCATAACTGGCATCAATCCAAGTGGTGATGTTAGTATTCTCCCACCCAAACGAAACCATAGATCCGTAGATCCTATCAAATATCTAAGAACTCTCTTAGCTTCCTCCCAATCCCTCTTAGTGGGAGCATTTAGACTTATACTCAGCACTCCTACAGCTGCAGCTAAATTCGGCCGGGTACAATTTATAAAATAGATTAGACTTCCCACTACTTGCCTGTAAGGAATAACTGCATAAACTTCTGTTCTTCGAAGATAATTCCTCGTCCAATGCATGTACTTCTGTTCTTCTGGAGATAATTCCTCGTTCAAGACTATGACTCCTTCCTCACTCCCCTCACTTCCCTTCTTCAACTCCAATGGAGTTTTACAACTATTAGCTTTATCCATCTGAAAATTTTCAAACATGTTCCCTATTGCTTCCTTTTGAGTCAATCTTATAATCTTTCTTTTTCGGTCTCTCTCTACTTGAATTTCCAAAATATATTTTCTTTCCCCCATATCCTTCATTTCAAATCTCCCCTTAAGATCGGTTTTAGTTTATTAATTTTTTCCATTGATTTACTTAAAACAAGCAAATCATCAACATACACTGCAATAAATATAACACCTTCCTCATCTTCAAAAACATATATTGAGTTATCTGAGCTGATCCCCATATATCCCAGACTGATAAGAAACTCATCAAGCTTCTTATTCCACTGTCGAGGCACGTGTTTCAAACCATAAAGAGATTTAATCAGCCGGCATACCTTACTCTCTTCTCCTTCCTCCACAAATCCTTTGGGTTGTCGCATGAAGATCTCCTCTTCTAATTCTTCATGCAAAAAGGCTGTCTTGATGTCCATCTGGTGCATTTCCATGTCTTCCGCTGCTGCCAGACTGAGAATTATGCGGACGGAAGGAAAATCTGACGACCAGGGCAAAGGTTTTCTCGTAGTCGATTCTTTTGTATGTAAATCCTTTTGCCACCAATCGGGCTTTGTAACGCTCAATGGTGTTATCCCTATTCAGTTTTAATTTGAAAACTCACTTACAACCGATTCGTTTTCGGTTTGGTGGACAGTTCACCAGCTCCCAACTATCAGTTGCTATAGTTAGGGCCATCTCCTAATTGATGGCTGTCTTCCACCGGTTTCTTTCTGGGCAAGTCATCGCCTCTCCATAAGTTTGAGGTTCATATTGATGAGATAGTTTTGTTACTTTGTTATTAACCTGTTTTTCTTGCAATCTTTAGCTACTTCTCCTTCCCCCCTCAAAATTTGAGGTCGGAATAGATGGTTCTCGTGGGTTCTTTCGAACAATCTCGCCTTTTACCCTATCCTTTGATTCAGAATCAATTTCCACCACGTCTTCCGCTTCGGGTATAGTTGTCACTAGAGTTTCCACAGCCGAGTCCTTTTCGGTCTGATTTGTACCTACAAGAATGTCATCTTCTCTAAAACGTGGATAGTTAGGAAGCTCAAAGTCATCGGAATTTTCTGACTCAAATCTGATTTTTACTGACTTATGTATATTTGAAAGAATCCACAGACTTTCCTTCATCCATAACTACTAGATGCTTTACTAAGATTATATCTTCCCTTTTTAGATCATAAACTTTATATCCTTTAACATCCTCATCATATCCTAATAAGTATCCAGATTTTCCTTTAGGATCTAGCTTCCAATTAGACCAATCTGTATTTAGACTGAATACTTGACTGCCGAAAACCTTTAATTGAGATATGTCTGGTTTCCGGCCTGTCCATCTCTCATAAGGTGTTTGATCTTTTATAGCTGAAGGAAGAACTCAATTTTTGAGGTAATTAGCACAGTTCATTGCTTCTGTTCAAAACCTTTTTCCTATCTTCTTATCTGACAACATACTTCTAGCACTATCACTTAGTGTTCTATTTAACCTTTCAGCAACCCCATTCTGTTCCGAGTTTTTTGGAACTGCCTTATGGTGTTGGACCCCATCTTCCCTCAGAAAATCCTCAAACTGGTTAGAAGTATACTCTCCACCATTGTCACTCCTTATTCTCTTGATTGGAGTTTCATGGAGTTTTTCGCTCCATGCTTTATATTGTCAAAAACAATCTTGAGCTTCTGACTTGTTTTTCAAAAAATACACCCTGGAATACTGAGACCAATCATCAATGATAATCATCATAAATCTCTTCCCCCCCGGTGAGGGCACTTTAGCCTGTCCCCAAAAATCTGTGTGTAATAAATCTAGAATTTTTTCTCCCTTATAAGTGGTTGTTTTGGGAAAGGGCAATATGTGTGTTTTACCTTGAGCACATCCACTACAATCACTTACATTATCACTCTCACTGAACTTAATCCCTTCCACCACTCCCATCTTTTTCATATCTCTTAATTTATCTAGATTCACATGCCGAAGCCTCTTATGCCACATCATAATATCATGAACACCAGCATTATAAAGTTTATTTGTTTCATTTCTTAAAATCAGCCTAAACATCCCTTGGCTACCTTTCTCAGCAATGAAATAGACCTCTTCCACAAAACTAGCAGTAATGACTCCTTCCCTAGTGCTAGTAAAAAAACCCCTATCATCTAATACAGATGTAGAGATGAGGGTTTTGTTCAGCTCTAAAATAAACAATACTTCGGAAAATAAAACTATAGATGTTTTTCCTTCTACTAACACTTTCAGGTCTACTGATCCTACAAGAGTAGTAGTGATTATCCTCCCATCCCCGTACTCTATCTCTACGGTGGGAATCTTTCATATCTTAGTGAACAGGTGTTTATCCTTACACATGTGCATAAAGGCACCTGAATCTACAATCCAACATGCTTCACCTTTCAATCCACTGTAAGCACATTTTTGCCTTCGTGGAATTTTGACCTCGTTTTTCGCCTCCAACTCCTCCTTCAATAGGAGCTTATCGTCCTCATCCTTGGATTCTGCCTCATTTACCTGTGTCACAAGGGCCTTTTTCTTTCCTCTTGGGGTACCACCGGTCTGCCCCTCCTTTAACCGAAGCTCGGTTAGCTTAGTGTACTTTGCCATATAGTGCCCAGGTTTTTTACAAAAATGACATAAACCTTTGGGAGCCCTTGGTCCGAACTCGTTTGTATGATTTTTTTTGCTCCCTCCCCCCATAGTTTCCGACCGGTTTCCGGAAATCCTTGTTCCTTTAATCGGTCGCAATAAACAAGGCTTACCCACTCTTTCCTCCCCTTCGGATCTCAATCGTATTCTCCCAAACGAGAATCATCCCTACCACTGGGTTCCATATCCACCTTGAGTCCTGGTCACGGTTGACTATGTTCTCGAACTCATCGCGTAACTTCCCCAGTAAACAATTTACCTTTTTTTTTCACTAAAATCTTTTTCAGCACTCTTTTGATAAAAATTGTAGCAAACTCATTGCAAAAATCGAACATCTTCCCCCCTTTGTATACATACTCGTTAATGTTTTGATCAGCCAACGGTTGTTGCTAAATCGTACCACTTCGGTACATCTCTATGAGGGCCATCCAAAGATCGATTGACCTTTCTACCTGCAAATGAGGACATACAAGCCCTTAAGTAAGATAACGGAGGATGAAGTGCTTTGCCGCCATATTCTAGAAGTCCCATGTATCAGTATCATTCTCCTCGTTCCTCGGAATAGGTGACATGAATGCTGAACCTGTTGCTATTGGTGAGGTCTTCTCCTTCACCGTTGCTTTGTCCAGCACTTCTCTTTCATTTGTCCTATCCGTTGAAGATAGATCTGCTTTCGTTTTGAATCTGCTTTCTTTATTAATCTGCTTTCTTTGTGAATCTGCTTCCTCCAAACCCAGGAAGGACTCCAAAACTTGATGTACGCGTCACTCGTCCACTCACTATCCCCCAAAACCTTTTCTCGCTTAGAGCTCCTATCATCATGTTTTCCCAGTATATGAAGCCAGTTCCATTAAAGATGTGTACCCTTGAGGGTGGGCCCATAATCTGAAACTCTGAGATCTCCATAAGTCCTCAGAGTGGACAACTTCCAAGAAGCCTCTAGGATAAGCCTCACCCTTTTGTGTTTCAGCAAGAATAATACCACCCTTGTGAACGCAAGACTCCCTTGAGTTGATAGCAAAAATAATCTCTGAATTTGCTCCCCTGAGCTGTAAGTTATGAAGGGTCAAAGTTGACCTGTTGTACAGAAGCTCTCTGGGAGAGAGGGTCCTATCTACCAATTTTTCCTAAGTCCTATCTCTCTCACAAACTCTATCTACTGATGTATAGAACCAATCATATTACACTTTCATACACAATAGTACAGCTGTTGGTGAACTTTCTGTACGGAAACTGTACGACATGGCCTAAAAGTCGACACATGTCATATCCGGTTTCGATCCCGTAATCTCCGGGAATGCCGCGACCCAACGTAATTTTGCCACATGTCATCCGATGTGGCAATGACCACAAACTGGCGAGATTCTCTTCCGCGAACTCGGCTTTTTTTCGGCCGTCAGATTGAATGCACATTTCAATCGTACCCGTCATAAATACATGCACGGTATTTGTTTAGTTAAAGAAATAAATGCGCGGTACTAATTTCTTATTCATACCGTAATCCGTACTTTTGCATAACTGGATCTATGTATCCCATAAACAATTGTTGTTAAATGAATTATCCTACGTAGTAATATTTAATTAAATATCAAACCCTATATCATATAACATTAGTCTTAGACCTAACAGTTAAGACTACCGGTTACGAGCTATGTAACATTCCGCATGTACCAGGATCAAATCCTGGTTTTGACATCTACTCTTTTAGTAAATAAACTTATCGGTATATATAAACTAATGTATTTCTCGTAAACCTCTGGATAGCCTAGGCAGCCATGGCTCTAGCTTCCACTCCAACTTCGAAGTGACTGCGACAAATGTGGGAGTTGGAGAGAGAAGTTAGAGATAGACTGCCTCGGCTTCTTTCTGTATAATAATTTAGACCTAGAAAACACTTAAAAAGGAACGATCAATTTCTACATCCCTTGAGCCCACAGCAAAAAAAGTCATTGAAAACGCCTAACCAAACAATTATTTATCAAATGGCAAAGATGTCAATATTTATACAAGCTCATTAACAGTGAGGCGGCTACCTCCTCAATTCTCTGCGTTCTAAACCCCTCTCACAACCCCTATCTACTGATGTATGAATGAATTAGAGAACACTACAGTAGAGAAAGGTACTATGGCCGATGTCCTTTGTGTACCGCTTGTGTAAGACAGGGCTATGGAGTGGATGTTTGTCTCCTCAAGACTTTTTCTCATGCCCTCCGAGATTTCGGCTTTCCAACTCTATCGTGCCACATGGCGCTAGGTCATGGCACGCCCGAAAACTGCCAAAGTGTCCATTCTGGGATCTCGCCGATGATGCATGCCGTCGGATTTAAACCGGCTTTTAAAATTAGAAGTTAAAACACATGTTCGGTACATTTGTGTCGTGCCGGTTTTTGTTCGCGCTATATTATACCTAGTCTCTATGCTTGTTATCTCTAACTCCATTAATCGGATTAAGGTTCTTTAGCAATGTTTAAATAGAATTCAAACCCTATATACTCTAACGAACTTCTACGACAGACCAGTTAGAGTTGACGGTTACGCCTCGCTCTGCCGGTTGAGGATTCGAGTCATGCCAGAGTCAACATTTTTGTTAAGAGTGACTTATGTCAATCTACAGTCCTGCCTGTTTATCTAAGTCATGACTCCACCACTCTCTCTCACCTTCAATGATTACAACAAGTTTTGGGGCTAAAGAGAGAAGGTGGAGGTAGACTGCCTTTGCTTTTACTTTATCTATTCAGACCTAGAAAATACCCCCTAAATCTAGTGATTGCAACACTTCCCTTATTTTTTAGTCTAATTTTAATTATTCTTTTAATCCACACTTTTCTCTACAATATATCCGACAAGACTCGAACCTTCAACCGGCAGAGTGAGGCGTAGCCGTCAACTCTAACTAGTTTGTCGTAGAAGTTGGTTACTGTATATAGGGTTTGAATTATGTATAAACATTGCTAAAAAACCTTAATCCGATTAACAAATTAGAGATAACAAGCATAGAGACTAGTTTTAATATTGTGCGAACAAATACCCGAACGAAACAAATGTACTGGACATTTGTTTTAACGGCTACTATTAAAAGCCGATTTAGATCCGACGACATGCATCATCGTCGAGATCCCGATATGGCGGCTTTGGCGGCTTTTGGGCGTGACAAAAGCTAGCGCCACGTGGTACGATAGAGTTAGAAAGCGCGAATCCCAGAGGGCATGAGAACAAATTTGGAGGAGACATAGTCCACTCCATAGCCTTGACGTACAGAGGTCGTTCAGAAAAGACATCGGCCTTGAGACAGACAGACATAGGCCTTTCTGTATTGTACATTTTTATGATTAGTTCATAAATCAGTAGATTGGGGTTATGAGAAGGGTTTAGGACTTAGAGGATTGAGGAGGTAGCCGCCTCTCTCCTAATGAGCTTGTATAAATATTTGAATCTTTGCCACTTGATAATTAATTGCCTGGTTGGGCGTTTTCAGTGATTATTTTTTCTGTGGGCTCAGGGAGTCCAAAATGCACAGAGGTGCACTCAAATTGTCTATTTGCTTGCTTGGTTAGTAGTGGTCCTAGTTGAAGAAGGGTGAGTCAAAAAGTATCTATGGGCTTTCGAATTTTGTTGTCCAATGGGGGACACAGAATTGCAGGTTATCGGCCCACCGTCTAGGGTGCACATCTTCAAACGGATCTCGGTTCATTTATTGGAAAGCCATGATGGTAGGGGCTTTGTGTGAAAAACGGTACTGGGGCATTCTCACTGGACAAAATGAAACGTCCATCTCAAGGAACCCCACCAAGGTTTAGTGGAGTTAGGTTTTCTGTAGCAACATCTGCCACAACGGATGAGGCAAACAATAGGGACAACAACTTGTTTAAACAAGGGAAAAAGAAGGAAACAACTCTCACTCCTATCGCCATGGCAACCGGAGCGCCGACTGTAAAGACCGAAGAAAACAATATTCAAATATGTGAATACAAAAACATGGCTACCAGATATTTCATTCTGAGGCACCTTACTCAAGCTCTTGCAACCTCTCACCTTCACTTTTTAAAGGCCGAGGAGTTGTGGGTGACTTTAGTGGAGATCTATAAAGCTGGTACCATCCATGAGCTCCAATTGGTAGAGCAAATGCTAATGGATTTCACTTACAAAAGGGGAAAAAAATTAGATTACCGTAATGATCTCTCTTGTTTGTATATGGAGATAGAGAGTACCGAGTGGACAAGTTTAATGGAGATGGAGAGTGCCGGGTGGACAGGTACAATGAAGATGAAGGTCAACACCCTCATCATTAAGTTGTCTGATGAGTATGAGAACATAGTATTGCGTGTGCAAGAAATGGGTGACAGCTCTTGGAAGTGGAATACAGTGGTCTTGATGATACTTATAAAGGAAAACACTATTGAGATTCGGAGTGGAGGAAAGAGCATTCAAGCTATAGCCGCCGAAAAAGGACCGGTGGGAGAAGGATTCAAGGAAGCGGTACAACAACTTCAAAAGAGAGAAAGTTCAATCTGGAGGACCGAGGCCCCGAAAGGGTCTTTGTCATTTCTGCAAGAAGCCAAGACACTTCATAGCAGATTGTACCAAGCAATCGGAGCCGAGGCTTGAAGAGAACCGTGGAGGGGGTACTTCCGGAGGAAATAAAAAAACACTTGTGGTTACACAAGTGAAAAGGGAGACCGAGGAGGACCAATCATTTGAGGAGGAGGATGGGGAGCTATTTTTTAACGAGAATCTGGAAGAGAAGGAGATCCCCGCAAACATAAGTGTGCTCTCGGAGCCACTTCGGAAGCTCCACAAGAAGGAAGGATCATTGATTCAGGTTCATCCATGCATATGTGTCGTGATAGGCACCTCTTCACCAAGCTAAGAAAGATCCCTACTGTAGAGATTGAGTATTGGGATAGGAGAGTAATAACTACAGATTTAGTGGGTTTGGTACATCTGAAAGTGTTATTGAAGGGCAACATTTCTATACTCACTTTCTCAGATATACTATACATTCCTCAGCTGAGTAAAAATCTTGTGTTTACCTTTGTGTTAGATGATAAGGAGTTTGACACCTTTACAAGAAAGGGAGTCTTTACAGCTAAGTTTGGGGATGAAGTCTACTTCACAGGAGAAAAGGGTAGCTAAGGCATGTTTAGGCTTAACTTGAGTAATGAAAAGAAGAATGCTTACTATGTTGGTGTCCAAAACATGATGATGTGGCATAAGCGGTTCGAGCATGTGCATTTTGATAGGTTGAGGGAAACGAAGAAGCTTGGGGTAGTAGAAATGATTGAGTTTGGGGATAATGAAATGATGGATGATTGTAGTGTCTGTGCCCAAAGAAAGGCTCATAGACACCCCTTTCCCAAAACTGCCACATATAAAGGTGACAAAGTACTAGATCTAGTCCACACAGATATTTGAGGACCGGCAAAAGTACATTTGGTTGGAGGAAAAAGGTATATGATGACAATCATTGATGACTGCTCTATATACTCTATAGTCTACTTCGTAAAAACAAAGTCTGAAGCACCAACTTACTTCAAAGAATTTAAAGCCTGGAGTGAGAAGTTGCACGGAACATCCATTAAAAGGATAAGGAGTGATGATGGAAGAGAAGATACCTCTAACAAGTTTGAGGAATACTTAAGGGATGAGGGAGTTCAACATCAAAAAACTGTACCGTAGAATCTAGAACAAAATGGGGTAGGTGAGAGGTTGAACCGGACTCTAGAAGATGGTGTATGTAGTATGTTGGCGGAGAAGAAAGTAGGGAAAAAGTTTTGGGCAGAAACCATAATCTTTGCTAACTACATTAAGAATAGAGTCTTTACCTCAGCTGTGAAAGGAATGAAACCTTATGAGAGATGGGTTGGAAAGAAACCATATGTCTCTCACTTGAAAGTATTTGGTAGTCAAGTTTACAGTCTTGATACGGACAAGAAAAATTGGAAATTAGATGCCAAAAGGAAATTTAGATATTTTGTGGGATATGATGAGGATGTCAAGGGATACAGAGTCTATGACTAAGCAAAACAAGATATCATTTTGGTAAAACACCTAGTTGTCATGGATGAAGGGAAGTCATTTGATCCCTTCAAATATACCAAGAAAATAAGAATCAGTTATGAGTCCGAGAGTGAGGAGGACTCGTATCCTCCCAAAAAAGACATGAGTGAAAAGGTGATTATAGATTCAAGGGAGAACCACGATGGGGGAGGTCTACCGGATTCTCCCCATATCTCTATACACTCCAAGGAGGAGGAGGAAGAGGAGCCAGAAACCAGCTTCCATAGATAGGGGAGCCGAGGAGACAGTTAGGAGGAACGCGAGACTTCACTCCATTCCAGCTTCAGACTTTGAGGGAGGACGAAGAAGCAGCAAAAGGCTATAGGAAAAATAAGCCGCTCACAAGGTAACTAAGCTTTCTCACTCTAATGAGCCCAAGTCATACTTAGAGGAAATGGACATTCCAAAGAGAGGCTGATAAGTAAGAGTTGTAAATGATGAAATGGCCTCCATTATAGAAGGGAATACTTGGGAGCCGGTGGACTATCCTACGCACATAAAACCAATTGGGTGCAAATGGGTATTAAAACTGAAACTGAACCCAGCTAACACCATTGAGAGATATAAGGCTCGGTTGGTAGCAAATGGGTTCACCCAAAATGAAGGAATAGATTACGAGAAGACTTTTGCTCCGGTGATTCGGTTCCCATCAGTAAGGATTCTCATTAGTTTAGCGGCAGCGGAAGACATGGAAATACACCAGATGAATATTAAGACTGCCTTCCTCAATAGTGAACTAGAGGAAGAAATCTCATGCGGAAACTAGAGGGGTTTATAAAGGAAAGAGAGGAGAGTAAAGTTTGCCGACTCATAAAGTCGTTATATGGACTGAAGCAGGCTCCCAGACAATAGAATAAGAAACTAGATGAGTTTCTTACCAGTCTGGGATATATCCGGATCAGTTCTGACTATTCTATTTATATGTTTGAGGATGAGTATGGTGTTATTTTCATTTCAATTTATGTGGATGATTTGCAAGTGTTAAGTAAGTCTATGGAAAAGATCAATAAGTTAAAGAAAGATCTTACAAGCAGATTTGACATGGAGGATTTAAAGGAGGCAAGATACATTTTGGGAATTCAAATGGAGAGAGATAGGGGGAAAAAAATTATCAAACTTCCTCAAAAGTAAGTTGCTGGAAATACTCTTGAGAAATTCCAGATGGAAAAGGCAAACAATTCTACCACTCCCATGGACTTGAAAAAAGTAAGTGATGGGAGTGTAGAAGGAGGAGTAATAATCTTAGATGATCAGATGAGTCCAGATGAAAGACATTATATAAAGTCTATTCCTTACAAGCAGGTTGTTGGAAGCCTAATCTACTTTATGAACTCTACTAGGCCGGACATAGCCGCATCAGTTTGAGTCCTTAATAGGGGTCTAAATGATCCTATGAAGAGAGATTGAAAGGCAGCCATGAGAGTCATGAGATATATCTAGTGGGAACCAAAGATTTATGGTTGTATTTGAGAGGGGAGCACACTGAAATCACTACTTAGACAGATGCCAATTATGGGGATGCACCTATGAGAAGTTGCACTTCTGGATATGTGTTGTATGTGGGGGAAGGTGCTTGGTGTTGGAGTAGCAAGCAACAAAAGGTGGTTGCCCAGTTTAGTATGGAGGTTGAGTACATGGCCTCTTGTTCTGCTGTGAAAGAGCTGATGTGAGTCAAGACTTTATTGCAAGAACTGGGGTATATGAAGGAGGGATTGCATGAAGTTTTTCTGATAACCAGGCTGCCATTTCAATTACCTCCAATCCCAAACATCACTTTAAGGCTAAACATATTGACATAAGATTTAGTTTTATAAGAGAAAAGGTTTAAAACAAAATTGTGAATCTTGTGTATAGGGGTGATGGGGAAATGGTGGCTGATATGATGACCAAACCTGTGCCATCTCCTAAGTTAAAATATTGTTGAGAAAAGTGTGGATTTAAAGAAAAACTAAAATTAGACTAAAAAATAAGGGGAGTGTTGAAATCACTAGATTTAGGGAGTATTTTTAGGTCTAAATAGATTAAGTAAATGCGCAGGCAGTGTGCTTCCACCTTTTCTCTCTAGCCCCCATACTTTTTGTAGTCAGTCAAGGTGAGAGAGAGTGGTTGAGCCATGGTTGCCTTAGCTAGATAGGCACGACTGTAGAGTGATATAAGTCACTCTTAACAAAAAAGTTGAGTCCGGCATGACTCGAACCTTCAACCGACAGAGCGAGGCGTAGCCCTCAACTCTAACCGGTCTGTCGTAGAAGTTCCTTAGAGTATATAGGGTTTGAATTCTATTTAAACATTGTTAAATAACATTAATTCGATTAACGGAATTAGAGATAACAAGTATAGAGAGAAGTTGTAATATAGTGCGAACAAAAACCCGCACGAAACAAATGTACCGAACATTTATATTAACGACTAATATTAGAAGTCGGTTTAGATCCAACGGTATGCATCATCGGCGAGATCTCGGAATGGCCGCTTTGGCGGTTTTCGGGCGTGACATGACTAGGCGCCAGGTGACACGATAGAGTTGGAAATAGGGAATCACGGAAGGCACGAGAACAAGTTTGGAAAAGATAGGCGTCCACTCCATGGCCTTGTCGTACACATGCTGTACAGAATGGTTATTGGCCATAGTACCTTTCTATAATGTACAGTTCTCTGATTGGTTCGTACATTAGTAGATAGGGGTTGTGAGAGGGGCTTAAGATTTAGAGGATTGTGGAGGTAGCCGCCTCTCTCCCAATGTGCTTGTATAAATATTGGCATTTTTGCCACTTGATAATTATTCGTTTGGTTGGTCATTTTCAGTGGTTCTTTTTGTTGTGGGCTCACGGGCGTCCAGACTGCACAGGGTTATAGTCAAATTATATTTTTGCGTGCTAGGGTAGTAGTGGTCCTAGTTGAAGGAGGGTTAGTCAAAAACTATCTAGAGGCTTTCTGAATTTTGTCGTCCACTACACCGTGAATAGCTAGTAGCATTAAAATATAATTAGTGTAAAAAAATAAATATTGCTATTTACTCTAAGTCGGGTCAAGGCCCTTCGCAAAAAATAAAATCTATAATTTATTCACTAACGCTATTTTGGGAAAAAAATTCACTTAGTGTAGCCGACATAGCATGTGTCCACATTGAACATGTGTTCATATAGAACATGTGAAAACAAGTTCGCGTGATTTTCCCCCGTCTTTATCACTTGAAACTAGATAAGTGAGCTTTTAAGTGTCGACGCACTCACTTTCTCGTATCGACGTCTTTATCTGACACTCTTTTTGTCTGATTATATCAATTAATGTGTGATTTGAGTACAGATAGACACATTTTGTACACTATACTATTTGAATAGTAATTAAGTTATAGTTATTAACGCTTATTAGGTTTTTCTTTTATTAACGTAAAAAAACAATTAAAGTTATTAATTATATTTTAGGTTTGAGGCTCAAAATTATGGGGCGCCAATTAGCGTTGTTAACGCTAATTGTAATTCACAATGTACAACATATTATAGTACAGCTACTTACACGAATGTGTCAAGATATGAAATGGGTATCGACCAATGCGGTCAGTTTTGTTTCCTCTGCCAATTATCTTATAAAAAAATACAATTTTGGGAATAAAACCCGCACTAAAGGAATTTTCCCATGTGATAAATTTAGGGTTTATTTATGTCGTTTTCCTCCAAAACTTAGTGTTCAACTAGAAAATCTGCAGCTGTACCAAAAAATTGAATTACCACATTATAATTTGCATCATTTTGAAACTTTAAATGTACTGCAGTTTGTCGTCTAGAGTGTTTTGACCAACTTTCACGTCTATCTGGCTCATTTTCAAACTTCCACTAAAATCACTCGCAAGGTGACTTTAATTAAAGTTTCATGATGGAAATTACTAGGAAGGTGTTATCGCAGGCGTTGGAGGTTTCTGAAAACTTTTATATGTGGGGTGTTGAGAATTGAAATCTTTACGTTCAGTAAATAGATCTATGAGAGGAGAATAACTCCGATGAAATTCAGACAGAAATTGGAACGATGTGAGTCAGATTCAGGCATTATGGTGTGTGAGAGTCTAGAGACAGGGGAGGAAGAGTTTATAGCCTCAAAACCATATAGACAAGTAGTTGGAAGTCTTATATATCTTATGAACTGTACGAGACTTGATGTTGCAGCAGCAGGGGGAGTATTGAGTAGAAGTCTACAGAATCCTAAAAAGGCATATTGTGAAGCAACAAAAAGGGTGTTGAGATATCTTGTAGGTACTCAAAATCTTAAGCTTGTAGTCTGAGGAGGAGAAGTGAAAATACAGACATGGATGACACTAGCTATGGGGACATGCCAAGCCAAAAATCTTTAACAAGTTTTGCTCTTAGGATTCGAGACGGAACTTAGAGCTGTAGCAGCAAATTACAAAAGGTTACAGCTCAATCCACAATGGAGTCGGAATACATGGCAGCAGCATCTGCTTTAAAAAAGCTCCTATGGGTTAAGCCTATTCAACATGAACTTGGGTATATGCAAACAAGTTCAGGCTAGGTGGTGTGACAACCAGGCAGCCATTGCAATTGCCTTTAACCCAAGCCATCATTTGAAAAGCAAACACATGGATGTTAGACATCACTTTGCCACAGAAAAACTGCTTACAAAAGTCATTAAATTGTGTCATATACTGGTTGAGAAGATGTTGGCTAACATGTTAACTAAAGCCCTTCCTGCTCTTGAGTTGCAGTTTTGTAGAGAGGGTATTGGACTAAGTGAGTAACTGAGTTAAAGATTTAGGGGAGTGTTGAGATTTGAAATCTTTAAGTTCAGTAAATAGATCTATGAGAGGAGATCGAGGACTTGGAATATTTTATCTAGGTTTGATGTAATACTTACCTTTGATAGTGTGACAATAGTAGATACACAGTAGAGGGTACCGTACTTTTGCAAGGACACACGTCGACATTTGAAGATGGTGCAGGTATTCCAGAGCGGCGACCAATACCCACATACGCGTGTAACAAATCGTACGGGCGGGTTTAGTGAATAGGACGATCGCGGAGTAAGCCGCAATTCCGAGATACAATTGTGGAAGATAGACAGCACGTCGTCGATACGAACCAATTTAACAACATGATAAAAGTGGGGACCACAATGACTAAATGTGTCGTACTCGTTTAGGATATTCGTACCACTAAACCAACATTAATCTAGACTATTGTAATAAATGATTGGCAACAAAAATTGTACGGACGCTATTTGTAAATATTTGGAAATCACATGATTGGCATTTTGCGCGTTAGAAATTAGTTTTAAAGTGTTTATTTAGCAACAAGTACTTATTAGGGTTTTGGAAGTACTTGCGGTATAGTAACATATAGGTTGTATACTTTGTCGTGAGTCAAGATAGTACTGTAGAACAGTCACCTGAATAAGTGTGACTAGTAGATACTCACTGTGAGTATATAGCTTAGGACTTAGCCAATTTTGAACTATCCCGTTTTGGGATTATGAACTTTTAGTGGTAGTTTTTGGGAAAATTCCAGGTGTTATATCTTATGGTTTACCAAGTTATTTGGGCTCCAAATTTGGGAATTGTCTGTTTCTTTGTTGTGTATCATTGTGGCGAATATGAGGCATATTGGCCTTTTGAGTCATATTTTGTAAAAGCTGAAAGCTGGTTGTTGAGTAGGTGCTTGATAGTTTCCGTTATTTTCCATGTCTAAATCGACTACTTCTGCTAGTTCTCTTTTTGCAACGGTGGTTGTAAAACACAAGGTTATGGGCCTTTCGGAAAGAGTTCCTATCTTCAATGGCCAAAAGTATGTGTACTAGGCGGCGATGGTTGAATCTTCGTTTGAAACTGTTGACTTATTGGGGGTATTGAATGGCTCCCTTGATGAAACATATCCGAGTTGGGGGAGAAATAATTCAATGGCAAGGAACAATCTAATTCTTTGTATTTCCAAAAACATGGTCATATCACGACTGAAAATAATGAAGGCGAGCGAGATTTGGATATCACTGAAATCGGCTTTTGAGAAAGCGAATGTCCAGAAAGAGATCATGGTGGCCGGAAAAATTTGGGGGTACAAAATACTCGGGGGGAAATATGGTCGAGGATTGTGACAATTTTCGTGCACATATTAATGCACACTCCACTGCTGGGGGGTCATTTCTTGAGTTTTCAATAGCCAGCTCTGCTTATTAGAGGTCTCCCTAATAGCATGGAAGGTGTATCTTTTCAGCTAAAGAGGTCATTTCTTGAGTTTCAATAGCCAACTCTGCTTATTAGAGGTCTCCCTAATAGCATGGAAGGTGTATCTTTTCAGCTAAAGAGTCATGATAAAGCTAGCTGGTCATTTCAGTTAGCATATAATCTTATATTGGAGGTATGTCTAATACTAAACTCCTTGAAGGAGAAGGAAAGGTTGAAGCTTTTGCCACGGACTTTGACAAAATAAATCACATTAATAAAAAACAGGAGTCAGTTTTACCAAAATCTTAATTAGTTCAATCAGAGGCCGTAAATGCCATCTTCTACTACTTGTTTTTATTTTTCTGAGAAGGGTCATAGATACAGGTACTGTTCTAAGCTGAAAAAGGCTAATGAGACAAGTTTATACAGGTTGGGTTGGCATCAAAGCCAATATCACAAAGGCATTTCTAGATTTCCTACCCGTAAAAATGTTTTTTTTTCAATTACTGCAGATGAGTGCCTAAGCTCTAATGAGCAAGAGGAGGCGGAGTTATTTGCTATGGCGGCAACCATGGACGATCCAAAGGATGCAAGATGGATGATGGACACAGAAGCATCGGTCCATTTGTGCTGGAACAACGCGGCTTTTACAAATATGCAGCAGACACCTCCAAAGAATATCTACTATGCTTGTGGCATGAGTGTTCAAACCTCAGCTAAGGGTGATGTAAATTTTAAAAAAACCATTTCTCTACATCTTTAGTGGAAAGCAAAAGCTTTGAAGTCATTTTGAAAGAAGGTAGACAAGTTGTAAGCAGAAAGGAAAAGTAACAGTAACATGAACAAGAGATGCTAGCATAATGTACCAGATGGACATCGCTGAATATAAAGAAAATGGTGTTCACTACTCCAGTGTCCAATCTAATAATGAGTTGTATGAATTATGATAGTCTAAAGAAAATGGTGAATTCGGGAAAAGTTGATGGAGTTTCTCTCACTTCTCATCTTATAAAATCATGCGATGGTTGTTCATTTGGTAAGATCCATAGATTGCCATTTCCACAGAAAACAAACCACAAATCGGACAAAGTTCTACAACTAATAAATTCTAATGTTCTTCGAAACTTCACAAGTGGCTTCGACAGGAGGTGTCCACTATATGGTTACAATTAGAGATGACACACCAAAGTTACTTCATGAAAGATAAAAGTGAAGGGTTTACTCACTTCAAACACTACAAAGCGTGGGCGATAAAGCTTCATTGAGTTCCAATCTTGGCGTTGAGATCGCACAATGGGGAGAATACACATCAAAGGAATTCGAATAATTTCTCTTTCAGAAAGGAATCACTCACAATCTTACAGTTCCATATACACCAGAACAGAATGGTGTTTCTAAATATGATAAAATAGGACACCGACAGAGAGTGCTCGGTCCATGCTTGCAGATAAAGGGCTAGATTTAAAATCCTAGGTTGAAGCACTTAACTATGCTGTTTATATTAAGAATATAATTGCTTCTATATCTATTAGCACTATTACTTAGGAGCTTTGGACAGGAGAAAAACGTGATGTTAGTCACTTTAAGATCTTTGGCAGCAAGTGTTATATTCTGGATACTTCACAAGATAGATGGAAAGTGGAGGTTAAGGGCTTACGTGCGACTTTGATGGGGTATGATGATAATACAAAAGGGTATAGAGTTTTTGTATTTGAGAAATACAAAGTGATTATCTCTAAGAATATCTAGATTAAAGATGAGCATGATGCCGTTGACTTATTTAAGTTGCGAGATCAACCGACAAAAAAAAAACATGAATATGTCATTTTTCACCATACACAACGAGTTTACTTTCCACAAGCAAGTGAGACACCTCTTCTTTCAGTTCCCTTGGTAACTATGCAGGATGCTTCACCTCAAGTTCCAAAACAAGCGGAGCAAACCGTTTCCCAATCAGTACCAGCTCAAGTTATGGTTGAAACAAAGCAGAATAATCAGAGGCTGCTGACGATTTTTGCCTCAAAATTTCCAAGGGGAAGGATATATAGCAGCCGTTTACAAGCAAGCTCTCACTTTGTTTTTTCTCCAGCTACAGAGGAGCCTCTAACAATCCAAGAGGCTTTTTCATCACGTGAGAATAATCACTGGATCGAGGCGGCAAACGATGAAATGAAGCCTATTATGGAGGCATAAACATCACAGATGGTAGATCTTCCTCCGGGCAGAAAAGACATCGGCAACAAATGGGTATTCAAGGTGAAGCTGAACTCGGACAAGACTATTGAAAGGTATAAGGCAAGACTAGTGGCTAAAAGGTACAATAAAAAAGAAGGTATTGACTTTGAAAAAACCTTCTCTCCAGTTGTCAGATTTTCCCACTGTCAGAATCATGATAAGTCCAGCGGCTATAAAAAATATGGAAATACATCAAATGGATGAAAAAACAACCTTCTTGCATGGAGAGTTAGAAGAAACCATTTATATGAAACAACGCAAAATCTATGTAAAAAAAAGAAGGGAAGAATTAGTGCGTAACTTGATAAAATCTCTCTATGGGATAAAACAAGCCTTGCGACAATTAAATTTGAAGTTAGATGAGTTTTTGACTAGGCTAGGTTTTAAGAGAATTAGCTCAGATCATTCTGTAAATGTCTTATGACGGGAGGATGGGATACTATATATTGCTGTATATGTGGATGACATATTATTAATACGTCAGTCAATGAATGAAATAAGCCGCATTAAAGCGACTTTAAGGTCTAGGTTTGAGATGAATGACCTCAGTGAGGCCAAGTATATCTTAGATATACAGGTAGAAAGAGACAGAACTAAAAAGCTAATTATGTTGACTTAGAAAAAAACAATAGTTAATATGCTAGAAAGATTTGAAAAGAAATATGTAAAGGGTATATAACTCCGATGAAATTCAAACAAAAATTGGAACGAAGTGAGTCAAATTCAGGCATTATGGTGTGTGGGAGTCTAGAGACAAGGGAGGAAGAGTTTATGGCCTCAAAACCATATAGACAAGTAGTTGGAAGTCTTATATATCTTATGAACTGTATGAGACCTGATGTTGCAACAGCATCGGGAATCTTGAGTAGAAGTCTACAGAATCCTGAAAAGGCAGACTGTGAAGCAGCAAAAAGAGTGTTGAGATATCTTGTAGATACTCGAAATCTTAAGCTTGTAGTCCAAGGAGGAGAAGTGAAAATACGGACGTGGATGACACTAGCTATGGGGACATGCCAAGCCGAAAATCTATAACAAGTTTTGTTCTTAAGATTGGAGATGCAACGTGCAGCTGTAGCAGCAAATTACAAAAGGTTACAGCTCAATCCACAATGGAGTCGTAATACATGGTAGCAGCATCTGCTTTAAAAACGCTCCTATGGGTTAAGCCTATTCTACATGAACTTGGGTATATGCAAACAGGTTTAGGCTAGGTGGTGTGACAACCAGGCAACCATTGCAATTTCCTCTAACCCAAGCCATCATTTGAAAAGCAAACACATGGATGTTAGACATCACTTTGCCACAGAAAAACTGCTTACAAAAGTCATTAAATTGTGTCATATACCGGTTGAGAAGATGTTGGCTAACATGTTAACTAAAGCCCTTGCTGCTCCTAAGTTGCAGTTTTGTAGAGAGGCTATTGGACTAAGTGAGTAACTGAGTTAAAGATTTAGGGGAGTGTTGAGATTTGAAATCTTTAAGTTCAGTAAATAGATCTATGAGAGGAGATCGAGGAATTGGAATATTTTATCTAGGTTTGATGTAATACTTACCTTTGATAGTGTGAAATTACTAAATACACAGTAGAGGTTATCGTACTTTTGCAGGGACACGCGTCGACATTTGAAGATGGTGCAGGCATTCCGGAGTGGCGACCGATACCCACATACGCGGGTAACAAATCGTACGGGCGGGTTTAGTGAATAAGACGGACGCGGACTACGCCAAACATCCGGGAGAGAATTGTGGAAGATCAAGAGCATGTCGTCGATACGAACCAATTTAACAACGTGATTAAAGTGGGGACCACAATGACTAAATGTGTCGTACTCACTTAAGATATTCGTACGACTAAACCAACATTTATCTGGACTGTTGTAATTAATGATTGGCGTCAAAAATTGTATTGATGCTATTTGTAAATATTTGGAAAACACATGAGCGACGTTTAGCACATTATAAATTAGTGTTACACTGTTCATTTAGCGGCAGGTTGTAATTAGGGTTTTGGAAGTACTTCCGGTCTAGTAACGTACAGGTTTTATACTTTGTCGTAAGTCAGGATAGCAGTGTAGTACAGTCACCTGAATAAGTGTGACCAGTAGACACTCAGTGTGAGTATATAGCTTAGAACTTAGCCAATTTTGAACTATCTAGTTTTGGGGTTATGATATTTTAAGGGCAGTTTTTGGGAAATTTCTAGGTGTCACATCTTATGGTTTACTGGGTCATTAGGGCTACAATTTTGGGAATTGTTAGTTTACTCTGTTGTGTATCACTGTGGCAAATTTGAAGCATATTGGCCTTTTGAGTCATATTTTGTGTAAGCTAAAAGTTGTCTGTTGAGTAGGTGTTTGATAGTTTCTACTGTTTTCCATATCTTCTTCCACTGCTACTGCTGGTTCTCCTCCTGCAACGGTGGTTGTAAAACAACACGGAGTACCCAAAAAACCCACTGCACGTTTACAACGAGAATTTTTTCCGTACAGGTGCCGTGGAGGGGTCTCGACCAACGGACGACATTTCGTAAAAGCGAAGTTCGTTAAAGTGCCCCTCTCCCTCTCTCTCTCTCTCTCTCTCTCTCTCTCTCCACTATTGCGGTACACATCACTACCTAAATTAAATTAATATTGCTTAAATGTTCCTCACACACTTAACATATTTAATGGTTTTTAAAAGAGTCACGGTGTATTCCTTGTCATTTAGTTATTGTGGACTATTCAGATTATGTGTTTTTACAGATAATTTTGTATATACCATAAGAAAATCTAAAATTTGTTTTTTAGTGGATAACTAGTGTCAACGCCGATCCTTTTTATGTTGTACTTGATCTTCACCATGAGATTTTCTTGTCGGCTATAGGATAAGGACTTTCTTTGTTTCTAGCCATTGGATTTGATACTGGCAGCTGGGAATTTATGAGTGGTGGGATGGTATAGAGAACATCCAGTACCTGATTTTTCATATTTACACTATGTTAATATGCTTTGTACCCGTTTTTGCAAGAATGGCGAAGAAGGGTGGTGGAAAGTAAAAAGACACGACACGACAGAGAAGAGAGGGGCGTTTTGTGGAATAGGTGAGCGCAAGTACGGCAGTGTGTTGAAAGCCTCCACGTCGACAATGTCTCGAAGTCACAAAGATTGTACAGTGTGCGGTTGGACGTCTCAATTTGAAGCTGAGTTGAAGTTTCGCATCATTTTGGGTACCGCATCACCTGTCACATTGTTTCGTTCAAGTCTACGTGAGTCACAATTTTAAAGTAACACGTTATTTGGGTTTAATCCGAATGCTCTGAAAGTAGTACGGAGAATCTTCGCTTAAAACAAAGTTACAAGATTAAAGTTTCGGTTACATACGAAAGTACCCTAACAATCGTCGCTATTTCGTAAACGTCATCAATTGTCGCTAGTTTTGTAGTCGTCTACAACCGTCACAAATTACACCCACGTCTACATCCGTCACAATCTAAAGTAACGATTTCATTTCTTTACATCGGAATGCTTTGAAAGTAGTACGGAGAATCTTCGCTAGAAAACAAAGTAGCAAGACTAAGTTTCGGTTACATGGAAATGTGCCGTAACCCGCAGTAGGGATTAGAGCTATAAATGTAACAACTAATAGTTAAGTTTTCAATTTTACTGTTATACAACCTTACTTTACTGTCATGAACCTCCTTAGTGATGTACTGCACGGTTAATTTAATGCACGTTATGTACTACTGGAGACGTTAACACGAACAAAGCTCGTGTGATCATCAAGTGACGGAAGAACTTCCCCATCTCTTTTTCTGCCTGTGAGCGAACCAGATCTTACACGTGATTTTCAGCTGTCAAGCCAGGTCAGCAGACAGTACGTCACGCTCATACCACGCATTGAAAGAAACACGTTAACGGTAAACGGTAAGTAACCTCTAAACAGACACTTCTCCGTGCTCGTCCCATGTGTAATCAGGACAGTGCACCGTGAACTGTTATTAGAGTACAGAAATTATGAGCGTAGGGTATTTGTGAGTGTTATTATTCTAAGTCAGCTTTGAATGACGTGGCTTATTCCTAACCATTCAAAGAATGAACGCTAAGAGAAAATAACTCGCGTTACTGATACTATTTAATATTTTTAATATTTGAAGTGTAAAATATAGGGTTACTGAAATAGTGTCATTGACGTTTATCAACGATACACGACATGCTGTTTGCTGCATTACAATTTAGCTTTCCGTAACTCCGTACGTACAGAATTGTACGGAGTCAGAGCGTTTCTGAAGGAGCTTTCCATTTGGCGCGCTGTGAACTGGGCCACTCACTTTGACGAGCGCCACGTGGCTTTACTCCAGTTGCTGGTCACCGTCCTCTTCCAACAGTTGTCTACTGCAGAGCTCTCTCTTCCGCCATCTCCGCGTGCGTTCTATTTCCATTCTCTTTTATTCCTGTGTGTTTCTTCCCTCGCCTTTTCACCGTTTCTTTTCATTTTCTTGACATTGATAAATGAGGGAAGCAAGCTCTCCATCGTGGAAAACAGACTCCAGCAATAATCCAGCACGGCTTTACATGGTATTCAGGAGCTATCCTTTTCCTGGCACTTCTTACGTGTGTTCCACACGGTTTTGGCCGGTCATTTGTGCTTTCTGACCGTGAGAAGCCAGAAATGGTCGGAAGATTGGACTATATTTAGTTGTTGTTGTATTTTTTTTGAGGCATCTAATCTGTTAGGGTTGTCGAAGGAGCTTGGCTTCCTGCATAAGTCATTCTCTTGACTCGTTGAAGCATTAAAATTTTGGTTGATTTTTTATCTTCGGGAGACATCAGTTTTGCAAAAAGGTTAAATTGTATTTAATCATCTAAAGATGGTACACGCTAATTTGAACCTTTTCTTGATCTAAATTATTTAATTTAATTATTTAAAATTTCATAAAAACACAGTGATAGAAGGCCATGACAGGTTCAGACCATTCATTTCCAATTTCGTTGAAAATTACTAACAGCATGGAGCCGCAAAGGGTCAAGCTTTTATTTCTAACAAAAAAGTAATAGCTGATTGCAAAAGCGTACGCCTTATGCTCTCACTTAAGATTACGGTGTTTATTTTCGCATATTATGACGATCATGGACACCCTGTTTCTTCATTTTTTGTTTCAGGAATCATGGAATTCCTGAGTGGTTGACAATTTTTGAAATTCCTACCAGCATTATAGTAGTCTTAAATGTGAGTCTCATGTTTGGCTTCAGTGAGGGAGGATGATTTATGGCAGGAGGCTCGCTGAACATTTCCATCGCAAACTATGCGGAATCTTAGGGGCCAATTTGCAGACCGAGACATCGAACAGGTTTTTGATTCTCTGCTTGATATCCGCACCACTATTATGTGCATACTGGTCTCTGTGTTTACACTGAACATAGGTGTCCTTTCCTAAGACTCACGCCTTTATTTCAAGTTGGCAATGGTCTCAACCAGTAATCTCGGCTGGATAGTGAGACATAAATATCTTTTGGAAGGACCTCACTCTTTCAGCAAGAAGGAAAAAAGACACTGCTCGTCATCCTCTTGCATTTCCTGTAGTGGTTCTTATGGTTGAGGGTGTTACTTGAGCTTCATTTCCTCAAAGACTTGGCTGTCATGGAAAAAAATTATATTCGTTTGTCTGTTCACTCTTTAGGATGTACCCAAACCTTGTTCCCTTAATTTTTAAAGGCTGAGAGGAAAGCTGTTGTAAAGCCTCGATCTTTTGTAATTCCTTCTTGATTCTGCGCTTTCTGAGTCATCAGCAAGGTTTGGTGCAGGCATTGATAGCCCTAAAAAAAGGCACAAATGTGCTTAAGCATGGACGTCATGGTCGCCCAAAAACGTGTTTTTGCTGGCTTTCTGGTGTAAGTTTATTTCTCACTCTCCGAGTATGACAGCTTTTAGTTTGCATTTGTAGTTTCCTTTCATCACGGAGTTTTAAAGTCTAAGCCTGTGCATTTGTCTTCATTGATAAACGGTACCGTCTTGGTAATGCAGGACGGGTTGGCCGTTTGCTATCATTCTGACAAGCAGAAAAGCATTCCCTTGGCAAATGTCACCAAAGTTGTTCGAGGCCAGAAGACGGTATGTGATCCTGTCTCAACCAACAACGCTCACAGAGTTTGCTCGTCGAGGTGACTTCTGGTTTTTCCAGTCCCATAGCTGCAGCACAGACATCTCTGTTCCTGGAGCTGTTGCATGTAGTATAAGTCGATTTGTGTGTAAATTAAGAGGATCCAACTATTTCAGAGTGTTTGTCCCTGATGTCAGGCTGTGTTCCGCCGTTATCTCCAAGTCGACAAGGAGTGTCAATCAATTTCCCTCATCTACAACCGGGGGGAACGCACATTGGATTTTGTAAGTGTTTGTGACAAGCTGAAAAACAGTGCTTAAACCGTCACCAAAGAAAAGCACATGCTAGAGCAATTACTTCTCTTGATAGAAAGGAGTGCATTAATTTAAGAACTTCCATTTTGCTGTAGAGTTATTGAATTTGACATCAGGGCTTATTATACTTTAAAGGCCTTAGTCTTGAGGAAATAGTGCAACGAATTTAGTGCTTTATCTTGGTCTGGACTTATTCCGATTGCAAGCAGGTGTGCATAGCCTATTGGAAGAAGTTGTTCTTGTTATTGGCTCTCAGGCAGGATGAAACTGCGCAATGTTTTCATACATCTTTAGCTCCATACACAATCTGAGCTTAAAAAACACAAATTCTTTGCAACATTTCCATTTTAGATCGTTTTCTTTTTTGAAATAACCTCAAGCTTGTTGCCCAAATATTCCTAAATGTGGGGATGAGTGAAAAATATAGTATAGATTTTGCCAACAAGTTTATGTTTGTTGTGGTTATAAGCCAATACCGCTTCAGTTAATAGTAACTAACCGAGACTGAGACTATTACCGTCAATGGAGCAAGGTATTCACCTAGTATAGCAACCTTCTTACTTCCGTTTAAGTAGGATGTAGCATAATGGCTGCATGTTCTGAGTTAGAAAGAGCCTTTTTAAATGTCAGATGAACACTATAACTGTTTCATACAGGAGATATTACATTGCAAGACCTTTTCCATCAACTACAGGAAAGCTGGATTGTGAAAGGTCGGGTTTCATGCATGAGCATATAACCTTCCTCAGTAAGACTGTCCTGCCTGGCCGGTCTATATTCACTGCAAAAGCTGATTGTCAGGAAAACCGTTAGCATAATTGGATCAACCGTTCAAGCAGAGTGTTAACTTCTTGAGTTGCTTTTTTACTCCGTGATATTGAGGTTCACCTGTTAACTTTTTCTGATCTTTTGTTCACACTTCCCGCATGACTTCCAGTTTTTCTTTTCTCTTCTTGCCTGCTGTTGTTTCCAGTTAAGGTCGATGTAAGCATTTGTGATCCTATCCCCATTCATTTCCTTTGGCTATTTTCACGATAAGTATTACAATTATGCGAGATTGTGACACGATGATGTTATTTGCTGGTTTGCATACAGGTCTGCCAGAGAACAGAAGAAGCAGATATATGGTATATTGGCCTCCAAGCTCTTCTGGGCCGTCCATCTCAAGATAAAGAGGATACTGAAGAGACCCTTGCTAAGTATGTGCCTTCTCGATCTCCCAAAGATCTGAGCCCAGGCTTGCCTTACATGTCTCCAGTCAGATCACCGTACGAAAATGAAAACGTGAACGATTTAATCGAGAACGTGGTATGTCACCGATGTTTGTTTGTTTGCTGCCCCCTCAAATCTTGGTTTATATGAGAATGTATGACAGAGATTATAGTGGCCTTTACATGGCTTACAAAAGATAAAATGTTAAACGTGTGCACGGGCTGAATGTGAATGCAGAGTGAGAGTTCCTCTATTCCTGCAGTGCCTGTTTACATTTTTGGAAATGGGAACTCCTTGGAAATGTCCCAAGTGGATGTCCGTGATGCCGCTGAATGGGAAAGTGTGTCTGCCGACTCTCTCCGAGGCTCTCTTGGAGGAGGATCACAAGCAGAATCCAGTGAGAGAGGAGGCCCAGGCTCATGGGGTGGAGAGAAGCCTACGCATTCTCCGGACACATTAATATCTGGTCTATTTACTAGCCGTCATAATTTAAATCTAAGCTCAGAATTGACAGCTCAAATTCAACAGGGCACCAGAGGAGAAGAGGTGGAGGCTTTAGGAGATGTGTTTATGTGGGGTGAGGGACTTGGAGGTGGAGCTTGGGGCATGCAAGCCTCTGTGAATGGAACTCGGGGAGATGCTCTGGTTCCTGTCAGACTGGAGGCTTGTGCTGTTCTTGATGTGACGGCCATGGCCTGTGGGAGCCGTCATGCGGCTCTCGTTACCCGTCAGGGAGAGGTTTTTTGTTGGGGAGAAGAGAAGGGAGGACGGTTAGGCCAAGGGGTAGATGGAGACATGCAGCGACCACATTTAGTGGAGGCTCTGGCGGCCAAAGCCGAGGCAGTAAGCTCCTTTATTTATTTTTTATTTCTTTTTCCATCTGTTTTCTCCCTTTTCCCCTATTTATCCTGAAGGCTTTATGGAGGTCTAAGCTCTCAGTCGAGTTGCTTGGACCTGTTTCCAATAACCAAGACTTGTTTTTTTTTTTTTTGGTATTTCAGGTAGCATGTGGAGACTTTCATACCTGTGTTGTGACTCGGGAAGGCGAGTTGTACTCTTGGGGAGATGGCGCCCACCTTACTGGGGCTGTGGGCCATGGGTCAAACGTCAGTCCATGGCTTCCAAAACCTGTGACACTATTTGATCAACATGTTGTCCAAGTTGCCTGTGGCCCATACCATACGGCTGTAGTTATAGAAACTGGACAGCTCTTTACCTTTGGAGATGGGACATTTGGAGCTCTCGGTCATGGTGATCACAGGCAGGTCTCGATATTCCCGCTCGGTGGTTTTTTAGGGAGGACGTTGGGGTCTATTGTTGGGGGCTCTAAAACAATAGACGTTTTGTAAGAGGGAGGCACAGAAAGTAGAGCTGACTATTGTCCTTGGTTACTGCCACACACCAGCTTGTTCGTGGTTCTTGTCCTTGCCATGCGAGTCAAGAGAGAGAGTTGTTTTCAATTTAGAAGGTATTGTCGACTGATCGTGTCTTAAAAATGCAGCAACTACACCTTTTATGCATCATTTCCATGGCATTTCTTGAGAAAGCAGCTGTATTCCTCTGCTTGTTAAAAATAGTAGGTTGAAAAGACGACTGAACTCCACCCTTCCGCCTTAATGTATTCCCCTAATCTGCTAAACTCAGACCTGATGCGATATAGTGGGAGCAAATTGTTACCCACGGTCTTGTTGTAATCAGGAGCACAAAAATCCCTGTTGAGGTCCAAGCTTTGAGAGGACATCGTACCTTACAGGTGGCTTGTGGTGTATGGCACACTGCTGCTGTGGTGGATGTTATCGGATCGGATGCCTCCTCAGTACATGAAGGGAGAGTCTTTACATGGGGAGATGGAGACAAAGGCTGCCTGGGCCACGGGGATACGACAGAGAGGCTTGTACCTGTGCTCGTGAATATGTTCCAGGACTTCCCTTGTACCCAGGTGAGCACAGGTGATAATGCTCCAAAGGCACGAATCTGGACGACATGATGTTTTTCAATATGCCTCACCAAATACAGTTGCTGTATTATGTACAAATCGCTCTTCTTGATTAAATTTCCCAATTGGGCTCCTTGAATATGGCCCCTTTGGAACCCGAAATTGCCATTTGCCATTGGACTGCAAGATAACTCCCGTACGAATGAGCTGTTGGATCAAATAAAGAGTTGTATTGGAACAGTAGATCTGCACTTTGAAACTTAGGCAACCTACACTAATGGCGGTGAGAGGATCACCTCATTCTCTTCTGGAGAGATGACACGAGAGAAGTTTGTTGACACTTTGTGTCACTCGTTCCAGGTGGCATGTGGTTGCAGCTTCACTGCAATTCTCACTGCGATAGGACAAGTTTTCACCATGGGGAGCTCCTCATATGGTCAACTGGGCAGGAAAACTACTGATGGACGAGTACCAGGTCTGGATGTTGTTTTGACCTTTGAACAACTGTCTAGTTATCGTTTTGCTGATGGAAATTGGGCCAGTACCTTGTAAAAAATCTTCTCTAAGCAGATTCTCTCCCGGTAGAACATAGAGATGGTTCAGTATAGAGAACTTCGGGATCTCTTGAGCTCTGTTAGAAATGGTAACAGAGTTTGGAAAGTGGGAAAGGGTGGAATAAACAGGCCTGGTTGAGGGCGAGCTACAAGGCAAGCCGGTGGAACAGATAGCTTGTGGAGCACAACATCTGGCTGCTTTAGTTTCAGGGGCAGAAGTATACTCGTGGGGAAGAGGAGAGAATGGTCGACTAGGACACGGAGACGTTAAAGATCGGCATTTTCCCACTTGTGTAGATGCTTTACGAGGCCGGCGAGTTTTGCAGGTTGGTAAAATCAGCATTATGGAAAAACCTAAATTGTAATTGACACTCAAACTCAACCTCAACCTCAAACTAAATCTGAATTTGCTTTGCTATTTGACGAGGAAAGGTTGTGAAGGAGGATATTGTATCAGGGTTTGCTTGGGCTGGAGCTGTCTGGAAATAATTGACTGCCTATTTACCTTGTCGGATCAGCCGTCTTCGGTTCCAACAAGACCTCTAGGAGGCAGTGGATTTGTTTGTTAATCCTTTGATTTGTATGAGGTGGTAACATCTGATTGTTTGAGCAACTGTTGGCTTTGGAGAGAATACTCATGCAAATTTAAACTCCTGACTCTGAATGTTTTTAGTGAATGTACAAATGCAGCCATTCTACTAGAGACTGTCTATCCTCATTCAAGGTTCTTCATTTCTTGCGATTAGATTTTCTCAATGATTGCGAATTATAACTGTATTGCTTCCGGATATGACTCTGATGCGGAAAGCGGGGGAGGGAGGAGGAGGTTAAACGCAGGTGGCATGTGGAGGCACTTTCACTGCTGCCATTTGCGCCCATAAACAGACTTCAGGTTTAGAAAACCGTGCTTGTTCGCAATGTCGACAAACGTTTGGTCTCCGACGAAGCCGCCATGGCTGTTACCATTGTGGACGTTCTGTCTGCCATAGCTGTTCGACTCACAGGGCCTTAGGGGCAGCCTTGGCTCCTTCATCTTTACGCCCCAGTCGGGTTTGTGATCGCTGTTACGGAATCCTATGCCAGGGTCCCGCACCCACTCTCCACTCCATACGGACCAGTAACAGCAGTTTGAAGGGAGGATGGACTCGTCAGCGATCCGCAGAGACAAATCCATCAGACAGTGAGAATTGTGCTTCTTTCTTTTATAACATCTCGCATTTAGCTTGGACCTTTACCTTTGTCTCTCATATATACGCTGATTTGTAAGCAGTATGTACTGGGTTCTGAACTTGGATATGTGATGTACTGAGATTTGTGTGCTGAAATTTGTATTTTCGAGCTCATCATGCAGGTGCCGATTTAAGTCGAAAGGGAGGAGGAGAGCCCAATAATGGACCTAGTGGAAAGCTGTTTCGGCCTCAAAGCTTCGCTAACAGTAGCCCCAAATGGGGTAGTGTATCTTTTCCGAGGTCTTTCTCTGAGTCTATTCTTTTGGGATCTATCAATAATGGCATGCCTAGACCTGGTTCTGACCCAACTGTAGGAGATAAGGGAGAAAAGATAGCGATGGCTCAATTTGGAAACCCATCTGTAAATTTTCCTCGAAAAGGGAAGAGTGTGACTGGGAGTCCTATACGAAGGTCAGCGAGTCCTTCCAGACGAGAGAACAGTCCTATGAATCAGGGAGGAAACTCAACTGCAGCCCCTTTGACTTCTAGTGAGTGTCGACGAGATTCCTTACTTGGGTTTTTGAAGATCTGTCAGTCTGGCAGTTTTGCAGTTTTATGTGCAGTCTGAGAAGATGTCACTCAAGTTTGTCATTAATTGTCAGTGTATATAGGTTACAGGACCCATGAATTATGGAGGATGTATTATTTTTATTCGTGGAGGTTAAATTGTGCTCGACAAATCGTTTTTAGTTATGGAGGATAAATTATGTTTAGTTACGGAGGATATTTTATGTTTGTGGAGGATAACTTATGGTTATTCATGGAGAATAATTGTGTTTTATTACGAAGGATAAGTTATGTAAAATTGTGGTGGAATAATTATCGATCATCATGGAGGATGTATTATGTTTTTGTTGGTCGTAGGTGGCTATACTCCACAAGATCTGGAGGTGTTAACTTTGCGGAGGTCCAATGAAACTATGGGGCATGAAGTGAATAGGCTTCGTGTTTTGGTAAGCTTCTATCTCTTTTTCTTAAAATTGTAGTCATTTTGATGCCAAAACTATCAAAGTTGGGTTTTAGTAAGCTTCTCCTTTTTGGTCTCTTGTAAACGGGGTCTCTTGAATAACGCGAAAACTAAAAGAAATCCTCTTTCTGTGACTTGCAACTGTCTTTACTTCTTTTTCTTCCTTGTATTTTCCAGTCTCACATCGTTTTTTCCTTAGCTAAATCTCGTGTTTTACTATATTTTCTTATTGCTATTTTTTTTTTTCTGGTTCACTTGATTTTTACCCTTTCTTGTTTTCTTTTACTTCCCAACCTTCTTTTTTTACTTGCCTTCTTCTTTTTGGTTTACTTATCTCTTTCCTTCTCTCTGGTGGGGGGTGACAGGTGGACGAATGGCGTGAACAGTTTGAGAGTATGGAGAGAGAGGCCGAAATAGAAAAGAGTCAAAGGGAGGCTCAAGCTGCGGAAGTGGAAGCTGGAAATGAACTTCTTGCTGCCCTCTCGGCTCAAGTATGAGCTTTAACCTTTTCTCTCCTTCATTTTCTTCCCTTTGTATGTCTTCTCAGAGCATCATTTTGCCTTATTTTCTTTCGATATTTGTGTAGGACAAGGATTGATATTTCACAGGCACAAACCAAATCTTAGCCTGTCTGGGGAAATGTAATATTGCGTGACTTGTGTAGTTTTTGCACGAATTACGTTTTTCTGAAGTTTTGGTATGCGAGGTTCTGATTCTTCTCTTTATTCTCTCTCTTTTTTTTTTTTTTTAACAGCTTGCCAGTGCTGCCCGAATATTGCCTCCTGGAAGCGTTCGTTATGGGAAACTGGCAATGAAGGGAGGATCAGGGTCAGTCATATATTCGGGGCCTCTTTTGGTGGGTGAGACGTTACCACCCACACTAATCGAGTTACCAGAGGACAGTATGACGGAAGACGAGGGACTTCCTCTACTCATTCGGTCAAACTCTCCTGTGAAAAGATCCTCTTCTTCTCAAGAATTTTCTGGTTCTCTCTCTCGTGGGTTTTCTATCAGCAATTTGTGGCATAGTGCGAGCCGAACCAGTAGAGATCGCCATCCAAACTTCTCTCTGAATGAGACAAACGGCCGGACAATGTCAGACTCTGGAGAGGTAGGAGGAGGAGGTGCGGTTGGAAGACGGGAAGCAATTCTTAGGGGCCAGAGACGTCCATGGCCTTCAGTAGATGGTGGGAGCAAAGTGATATATCAGCATTCGTTTAACAATGCAAAACATAACAGTTCAGTAGAAAGTGAATCACGTGGTTTTGCAAGTCAATCACGGAACAGCGACGGAAGATTACATGAATTCCCCCCGGAGAAAAATAGTCGACAGAACAGTGAAGGGTTTGGAGGAACTGAACATTCTTCAGGGCCAACATCGACTGCAAGTGAGACTGGGAGAAGAGGGATAATACCTGCTCCTACATTCACAAAATGGGGTGCAAATTTATGTTCAGATCCAATGGGAGGAGAGGATAGCAGTGAGTCGGGAACTCCACCTGCGAGTGAATCTGACCGTCCGATCTTACCTTCTGGAGAGTTTAAACCTGACTTTTCTCTACCAAATCGTCCACCACCCACAGCAAATGAAGGGGAACCGAGTACTTCACACCCTTTTCCTCCATCCTTCGGTTTCCCGTTAGGAAATAGTATGCAATCTCAAGGGGGGGCATCTCAGTCTAATTCAAAGCCAGTTGATAGTGAAGAGGAAGGAGCAGTAACAAGAAAAGGACCCGACGATGGTGAAAAGAAGGAGAGAGTGGAGCATCCTGCAGAGGGTGTTTTCATCACGTTGACCGCCCATTCCACAGAAGGATATAACGAGCTGAGGAGAGTACAGTTCAGGTGAGTTTTGAAGGCAAAGTCAATATGCATGTGGGGAAAGTGGTTTGTATACGTTGCGTTGCGTTCTGTTTCGTTACGTTATGTCACGTTCCGTTATGTTACGTTCTGTATACTGACATTATTGTTTTTGGGTGGGTGGTAGTGGAAAGCTTTTTAATGAAAAGCAGGCAGAGATATGGTGGACAGAAAATAAAGTAAGGATAAGAGAGCAATATAAAATAAGGTCTAATCGTGCCCGAAATACGGAAGTCTTGCTAAAGCGGAGTGGGGAACTTGGCAAGCACCGAACGTAGAATGCTGTCCCTTCCCTTTTTTTTAAGTTTATGATCTTCTTAGTGTGAAAGTATAAATATTTGTTTCCAAGAATAACGTAGTTTTAAGCCCTCGGAGGTCGTTGCTGGGGCCTCGAAGTAAATGATCGGGGCCCTATTTATTATTGAGCCTTTGTTAATTTGTAGTTTGGGATCACTCTAGGGTATGGTATGGTGACGAACTTTTGAAGATGATCTCTGGAGAGATTTACGGAATAAGTTCAAATCTGCAAAAGTAATAACCAGTCAGATTAGGAGCCTGTTTACGGATGATTGTGAAAAATCAATTTTAATCAAATGTTATTAACATATTTGGAACATATTCCAGGCCAAACGCCCAACTGCCAAAAAAAACTTTACACAAGTTAGCCTATTTGTTTGGAAGTGAATTGATTCATATTTGCAGTTTTAGTGGCCGGGTAGGTTAAACTGAAATCAGCATTGGCCGATGAGAGAAGAGAACAACTGTATGTCTGATCACTCACCTGAACTTATTTGTTTTGCTAGAGTATATACTAGGTCGGGAGAGCAATAAATCACTATATTTCATAACTTGATTCAGATATTTGGAACTGCGTTAGTAGGGTTGACATTTTTTGGACAAATAAGAAGTCCTTTTTATAGAATTGCGATTATCTTCTTTGTATTGTCAAAGATATAAATGCAAATTTGCCAGCATAAATCAACAAAGAAAACTGACAATTATCTGTACTTACTCAGGAAAAAGATCACATGCGTAATAATGGAAAACTGGCCACATGCACAATGATAGCAAGCTGACATCGTAAATGATAATTGCAAAACTGACAAACAGACTAGGAACGAAAATTAACAATTGACAGCATGTAGGTTTCCAAAGCCCTTTGGTGAACTTGCAGGGTATAGATAATTTTCCCTGGCTCCAGAGTAAGCCAATCTGATGACGACTACAATTTCAAATCATGAAGGAGCCATAACAACAGAAAAAATAAACTAGAGGTGTTTTTATTTTGTTTGTTTCCCTGTACTCGTGGTTTATCATGTGTTTTTAATAAACATCTTTGATATATATCTGTAAATAAATTGTTATGTGTAACTAATTACGAAAGCACGATGGTAAATCATGTGAGTCCATGGGGACAACTAACAGAAGAAAGGTAAAATTAAAAACAAAAAAAAAGGCAAAAGCTAAATGAACGCGGCTGGAAGTGAACAAAAAGGAAAAACTGGTCAAAAGAACTAAATTGACACATGAATAAGGTAAGCCAACAAACGACGCCGAAAGGGACAACAAGCACAAAAAAAAAACAAAATAGCATACAAAAATCAACCGAGCCAAACATTAAAACAGTTAAAAAACACTAAAATCAACTCCTTAAATCCTCTAGGCTCAAGGGGTACGCTGAGGGAGTTCAGGAACACTTCAACGATCCATAACAGCAATAGCAGATCAAAGGAAGATCGAAGGAGACTTGCG